>NC_059602.1:1782253-1802253 GCF_020424385.1 Procambarus clarkii
ACTATGGCCGGGGGTCACCACCACCACCACCACCACTACTATGGCCGGGGGGTCACCACCACCACCACTACTATGGCCGGGGGTCACCACCACCACTACTATGGCCGGGGGGTCACCACCACCACTACTATGGCCGGGGGGTCACCACCACCACCACCACTACTATGGCCGGGGGTCACCACCACCACTACTATGGCCCATGGCCGGGGGTCACCACCACCACTACTATGGCCGGGGGTCACCACCACCACTACTACCGGGGGTCACCACCACCACTACTATGGCCGGGGGTCACCACCACCACCACTACTATGGCCGGGGGTCACCACCACCACCACCACCACTACTATGGCCGGGGGTCACCACCACCACCACCACTACTATGGCCGGGGGTCACCACCACCACCACCACAACTATGGCCGGGGGTCACCACCACCACCACCACTACTATGGCCGGGGGTCACCACCACCACCACCACTACTATGGCCGGGGGTCACCCCCACCACCACCACTACTATGGCAGGAGGTCACCACCACCACCACTACTATGACCGGGGGTCACCACCACCACCACTACTATGGCCGGGGGTCACCACCACCACCACTACTATGGCCGGGGGTCACCACCACTACTATTTCCGGGGGTCACCACCACCACCACTACTATGGCCGGGGGTCACCACCACCACCACTACTATGGCCGGGGGGTCACCACCACCACCACTACTATGGCCGGGGGTCACCACCACCACAACTATCACCGGGGGTCACCACCACCACCACCACCACCACTACTATGGCCGGGGGGTCACCACCAACACCACCACCACTACTATGGCCGGGGGGTCACCACCACCACTACTATGGCCGGGGGTCACCGCCACCACTACTATGGTCGGGGGTCACCACCACCACCACTACTATGGCCGGGGGTCACCACCACCACCGCTACTATGGCCGGGGGTCACCACCACCACCACTACTTTGGCCGGGGGGTCACCACGACCACTACTACTATGGCCGGGGGTCACCACCACCACCACTACTATGGCCGGGGGTCACTACCACCACCACCACCACCACCACTACTATGGCCGGGGGCCACCACCACCACCACTACTATCGCCGGGGGTCACCACCACCACCACTACTATGGCCGGGGGGTCACTACCACAACTACTACTATGGCCGGGGGTCACCACCACCACTACTACTATGGCCGGGGGTCACTACCACCACCACCACTACTATGGCCGGGGGTCACCACCTTCACCACTACTACAACCGGGGGGTCACCACGACCACTACTACTATGGCCTGGGGTCACCACCACCACCACCACCACAACTATGGCCGGGGGTCACCACCACCACAACTATGGCCGGGGGTCACCACCACCACCACCACTACTACTATGGCCGGGGGTCACCACCACCACCACAACTATGGCCGGGAGTCACCACCACCACCACCACAACTATGGCCGGGGGTCACCACCACCACCACCACTACTACTATGGCCGGGGGTCACCACCACCACCACTACTATGGCCGGGGGTCACCACCACCATCTCTACTATAGCCGGGGGTCACCACCACCACTACTATGGCCAGGGGGTCACCACCACCACCACTACTATGGCTGGGGGTCACCACCACCATCACTATTATAGCCGGGGGGTCACCACCACCACCACTACTATAGCCGGGGGTCACCACTACCACCACTATTCTGGCCGGGGGCCACCACCACCACCACTACTATAGCCGGTGGTCACCACCATTACCACCACCACAACTATTGCCGGGGGTCACCACCACCACAACTACTATGGCCGGGGGTCACCACCACCACCACCACCACCACTACTATGGCTGGGGGTCACCACCACCACCACTACTATGGCCGGGGGGTCACCACCACCACCACTACTATGGCCGGGGGGTCACCACCACCACTACTACTATGGCCGGGGGTCACCACCACCACCACCACCACCACAACTATGGCCGGGGGTCACCACCACCACCACTACTATGGCCGGGGGTCACCACCACCACCACCACCACTACTATGGCCGGGGGTCACCACTACTATGGCCGGGGGGTCACCACTACCACTACTACTTTGGCCGGGGGGTCACCACCACCACCACCACCACTACTATGGCCGGGGGTCACCACCACCACCACTACTATGGCCGGGGGGTCACCACCACCACAACAACTATGGCCGGGGGTCACCACCACCACCACTACTATGGCCGGGGGTCACCACCACCACCACTACTATGGCCGGGGGGTCACCACCACCACTACTATGGCCGGGGGCACCACCACCACCACTACTATGGCCGGGGGGTCACCACCACCACCACTACTATGGCCGGGGGGTCACCACCACCACCACTACTATGGCCGGGGGGTCACCACCACCACCACTACTATGGCCGGGGGGTCACCACCACCACCACTACTATGGCCGGGGGTCACCACCACCACCACTACTATGGCCGGGGGGTCACCACCACCACCACTACTATGGCCGGGGGGTCACCACCACCACTACTATGGCCGGGGGTCACCACCACCACCACAACTATGGCCGGGGGGTCACCACCACCACCACCACAACTATGGCCGGGGGGTCACCACCACCACCACTACTATGGCCGGGGCGTCACCACCACCATCACCACTACTATGGCCGGGGGGTCACCACCACCACTACTATGGCCGGGGGGTCACCACCACCACCACTACTATGGCCGGGGGTCACCACCATCACAACTACTATGGCCGGGGGTCACCACCACCACCCACTACTATGGCCGGGGGTCACCACCACCACCACTACTACTACTATGGCCGGGGGTCACCACCACCACCACTACTATGGCCTGGGGGTCACCACCACCACCACCACTACTCTAGCCGGGGGTCACCACTACCACCACCACTACTATAGCTGGGGGTCACCACCACCACCACTACTATGGCCGGAGGGTCATCACCACCACTACTATAGCTGGGGGTCACCACCACTACTATGGCCGGGGGTCACCACCATCACCACCACTACTATGGCCTGGGTGTCACCACCACCACTACTATGGCCGGGGGTCACCACCACCACCACTACTATGGCCTGGGGGTCACCACCACCACCACCACTATAGCTGGGGGTCACCATCACCACAACTACTATGGCCGGGGGTCACCACCATCATCACCACAACTACTATGGCCGGGGGTCACCACCACCATCACCACAACTACTATGGCCGGTGGTAGGAGGGGGTCACCACTACTATGGCCGGGGGGGGAGGGGGTCACCACTACTATGGCCGGGGGGGGGATAAGATAATGGTCCACATGTTGTACTTCTGTCATTTGTCCATCGTCTTGTAAGGAAAGAATTGGTTACGAAAGAAATAATCTAGCGTATCTAATCCTATCCAACGTATCCTGGGCCCTAACCTTGTTACTCATAGGATAGGTATAGTTTGGGAGTGGAATATGTTTGGTTAGCCCTGGATAGGTTGTCTTTAGCTTGTCTTAACTTGCTATTGTTAATATTAGACTTCCAAAACAGTCTTCTGTTGTCAAAAATACGTTATGGAGAAGTTATGACTAATGTATAATAATAATAACACGCAATACATGTATAATAATAATAATAATACACAGTATTATGTATAATAATAATACACACGGATATCACTGTAACGTTATATATCAAGTTCAGTGATATATGAAACGCTCAAATATATATATATATATATAAAATGATATATTAGTGATTAATCAAATGTTCATTTGATATATAACGTTATTGCAATTTCTGTGTGTACTGAAGTCAGAGGTAGAACTATTGGTTGACAGAGCCAGATGGCATTGGGGGGGGGGATTGTGTGATACCTCGGTTAGGCTTCAGTGGAATCCTCTGGAATCCTCGTGGGTGCAATAGTGCTCTAGGTTACAATTCTATTGACCATGCGGTGGTACAGTTGACTATAGTGCGCGTCTGGGAACATCCAGCGCGTAGGTTCAAATCCTCATCAAGTCCCTTGTGGATTCGTTCAAATAATAATTTATTTATAATATAGTGGCTGAACTAGAGTGACTACTTGGTGGAGTATATGTGTGTGACGCGCGACTGTGTGTGTGTGTGTGTGTGTGTGTGAGTGTGAGTGTGAGTGTGAGTGTGAGTGTGAGTGTGTGTGTGTGTGTGTGTGTGTGTGTGTGTGTGTGTGTGTGTGTGTGTGTGTGTGTGTGTGCGAGGGTACTAGAGAATGGCTTCCATCCTACACCCCACCAGCATTATGGTTCATCCTATAATACTGTTATCTGGCTTAGTCATTCCTGAGTAGCTGTGCGACGTGCTGCTACGGTTCGCAACCCATAACAGTTGGCTTGTGTTGTGTTGTTGGTAAGGTGAACAGTCTGTCGGTATTATATATTGTTATTTTGTTTGTAGGTGTGCGTACTGTGAATGTTTGTTGGTGTGTGCGTACTGTGAATGTTTGTTGGTGTGTGTGTACTGTGAATGTTTGTTGGTGTGTGTGTACTGTGAATGTTTGTTGGTGTGTGTGTACTGTGAATGTTTGTTGGTGTGTGTGTACTGTGAATGTTTGTTGGTGTGTATGTACTGTGAATGTTCGTTGACATACGTACTGTGAATGTTTGTTGACATGCGTACTGTGAATGTTTGTTGACATGCGTACTGTGAATGTTTGTTGACATGGGTACTGTGAATGTTTGTTGGTGTGTGTGTACTGTGAATGTTTGTTGACATGCGTACTGTGAATGTTTGTTGACATGCGTACTGTGAATGTTTGTTGGTGTGTGTACTGTGAATGTTTGTTGACATGCGTACTGTGAATGTTTGTTGACATTGGTACTGTGAATGTTTGTTGGTGTGTGTACTGTGAATGTTGACATGCGTACTGTGAATGTTTGTTGACATGCGTACTGTGAATGTTTGTAGGTGTGCGTACTGTGAATGTTTGTTGGTGTGTGTACTGTGAATGTTTGTTGGTGTGTGTACTGTGAATGTTTGTTGGTGTGTGTACTGTGAATGTTTGTAGGTGTGCGTACTGTGAATGTTTGTTGGTGTGTGTACTGTGAATGTTTGTCGACGTGCGTACTGTGAATGTTTGTTGGTGTGCGTACTGTGAATGTTTGTTGACATGCGTACTGTGAATGTTTGTAGGTGTGCGTACTGTGAATGTTTGTTGACATGCGTACTGTGAATGTTTGTTGGTGTGTGTACTGTAAATGTTTGTTGGTGTGTGTACTGTGAATGTTTGTTGGTGTGTGTACTGTGAATGTTTGTAGGTGTGCGTACTGTAAATGTTTTTTGGTGTGTGTACTGTGAATGTTTGTTGACATGCGTACTGTGAATGTTTGTAGGTGTGCGTACAGTGAATGTTTGTTGACATGCGTACTGTGAATGTTTGTTGACATGCGTACTGTGAATGTTTGTCGACGTGCGTGCTGTGAATGTTTGTTGGTGTGTGTACTGTGAATGTTTGTTGGTGTGTGTACTGTGAATGTTTGTTGGTGTGCGTACTGTGAATGTTTGTTGGTGTGCGTACTGTGAATGTTACCGTGCGTATCGGTAGTTGAATGTGGTGGTAAAGCTGGGAGTGTAGGATAGTTGTGGGTGTGTTCGGATACACAGGCTCCACTAGTGTTCCGGTGTTCCATCTGTATTCATCCACCCTGTTGGTGGTGGATGACCTTGTCACGGTACTGTCTCTGCTGGTGGATGACCTTGTCACGGTACTGTCCCTGCTGGTGGATGACCTTGTCACGGTACTGTCTCTGCTGGTGGATGACCTTGTCACGGTACTGTCTCTGCTGGTGGATGACCTTGTGATGGTACTGTCCCTGCTGGTGGATGACCTTGTCACGGTACTGTCTCTGCTGGTGGATGACCTTGTGATGGTACTGTCCCTGCTGGTGGATGACCTTGTGATGGTACTGTCGCTGCTGGTGGATGACCTTGTCACGGTACTGTCTCTGCTGGTGGATGACCTTGTGATGGTACTGTCCCTGCTGGTGGATGACCTTGTCACGGTACTGTCTCTACTGGTGGATGACCTTGTGATGGTACTGTCCCTGCTGGTGGATGACCTTGTCACGGTACTGTCCCTGCTAGTGGCTGACCTTGTCACGGTACTGTCCCTGCTGGTGGATGATCTTGTCACGGTACTGTCCCTGCTGGTGGATGACCTTGTGATGGTACTGTCCCTGCTGGTGGCTGACTGTTACGGTCCTCTCGGGACGCAACGGGGTCCTTACTCTGATGTTGTTAGAGGAAGTTGTATCCGACCCCAAGCCAGTAGTGGCTTTCAAGGGATGTGATCCGTGACGCAAGTAACTTAAAGGGGGTAGGGAAAGAGAGTTAAGAACTTCAGACTATAATTGTTCCCATCACCAAATAAATAATATATAAAAGAGTGCACAGGGGGAGGGGTATTAACACTGTACAGGGGAAATACACAATTGTCTTCTGTTGAAGACTCTGGACACAGGCTCTCGGTGCTAAATCCTCGGTGCTTCTTCGTGGCCTCACAACGAATCCTCTGGGAAGCTGAGCCTACCCTGGCCACAGGTCATCCAAAACACAGGTCCACTGGGGGCACCGCCGTGGAGGCCGTCAACCACAAATCCAGCAGGTCTGCTGGCAGGTTCCGGACCCGCAACGCTGGTCAGGCCACTCCACGAACGATATTAGGGTAACGCCCTAGACAGGAGCCTCGTGTGATACCACCAATCACTCTCCTGTCCTCAGTACCCCAGTGGATAATCGTCTCCAGCAGTCGCTCCCGGGTAATCCTTCTACTGCCACTCCACTGGCAGGTAACACCACAGTGTTCTTCCGGGGGACGACTTCACAGCTGCTGCAGCAAAGCACAAGGTATGGAGACGGCTGCCTTGGGTAGACTGACTCAACTTCCATCACAGCAGTCCCAGGTCGACTCTGTAAGCAGACACGTCATCAATAACTGGGACACACTAAGGCACCTCACTTACAGGCTCAGAGACAAACGCCCACCTATCCACTCCATAGATGGCGCTGGTGTCTGAGCACCACCTCACCAGAGGTCAGCAACGGCTGTGTTGAGCGCTGAACAGGACTGGAAACTGGCCCTCGAGGCCAGTACACGTCGTCCTCACCAGGTGTCGTCGTCCGTTTGGAGGGTTTTCGGGAGCTGACCCACAGATGGCGCGGTCGTCACTGCTCCGGGCTCGGACGCTGGATCCGGGTTCGTAACACCTCCCCACCAAAAAGAATTTGGTTTGGGGTTCTATAAAAAGAAACACAAACCAAATTAGTACGGCGACACAACTCCAAATGGACTCACATGCATTATGAACTGGAGTGATGAGGCTGTCTTGTCCACAGAACTGCTCTACTAGACAATTCCGGCACAACGGGAACTTGCGGATAGAAGACGATGATCTGTCTGAAGTAGTCTTCCACGTCTCCACTGCGATGTCAAGCAGGGGCATCATCTCACATCTCTCGAGTAAGGATCGATATCGACCCGATCTAGGGCGACTCGACACTTCCCTATGTCGTGGCACCGATGATGGCTGGTCACAGACGGCATTTCTGGTGCCGGTCCGGTAGTCCTTCAGGGAGACAGGAACCTGGAACACAGGGGTCTGATAATTCAGAGTGATAGCGACAGTGGGTAAGTCAATACTTACTGCATACACCTCTACTAGGCTTACACCTAGTTTCAACAGGGCTGCTTGCACACCGAAGATGGCATTCGCTCTGCCCACGTCAGGTCGACCAACGTTCCGTATAACGCTGTATTGAGGCTCAGCAATCACGCGGGGGGTGTCAATCTGTCGGAAACAGTCACTCATATTATCATTTCTCGTACCTCCTGTATCTACCATCACCTTCCAGGTCCCTTCTTTGACTGCAACACTCACAGTGCACGTCTCCAATCCCTGGGAACTCTTCACGATGTTCACGGGAGCCATCATCCTTCGGGTCGTCCACTGATCCTTACTGAGGACACACACGAGAATCAAACAAAATATCGCTAAGAAACATGGGGCCAATTGCGGGATAAGCTTCCCGAGCCTGTCATGTCCATAGCCGGCTATATCCACTAGCCTGGTTTGGACCAAAGAGGGCACTAGACCTTTCAAACACACCTCACATACCTCTGACGTCTGGGGAATCTCTGGCCGGTTCAATGAACGCTGTACAATGCCATACCGCAAGTACACATCCGCCTTCGCTCCAGACTCGTTGGTATCCGTGGGTGCCTGCACACAAGGCCTCTCTTCTTGCTCAGGTACTTCTGCCATCGTAACCTCATGTTCCTTGTCGAGAGAAAAATCAGGAGACACTGCTAGAACACTGTCGATCTGCGGGTGAGAGGACAAATTAAACTTACTCAAATCCGGGTCTGTCTTTACCTGGACATTACCACTGCCTGTTACCTCAGACCTTGCTGTTCTGGCTGACTCGTCCACGACCTTGGGATGATTGGTGCTCCAATCCGATACCAAGTCGTTGGCTAGTACCACGTCAATCCCAGCCACAGGGAGGGTATCGACTACTGCCAACGCACATGTGCCGCTGAAGTAAGGCGAGTCGAGATGTACCGGCACTAAGGGGGCGATATACTGCGTCCTAGGAAACCCAACCAGGACAACCTGTTGTCTCCCGTCCACACTTACTCCCTCGGGTAACGAGCTCTTCACGATCAGGGACTGGGCTGCTCCACTATCTCTGAGCACTACAACTGATCTACCAGTATGATCACTCGATACATACCCGCCTGAAGTGTGAGGGGAAAACAATCTGGGTTCTTCCTGCTGGTGATGTTCCACAGCTCATCAACATCACCGCCCTTCGTGCGCCGCCACCTCTTCTGCCTCGGCACATAGCAGCTACATGCCCTTTCTGCCCACAAGTCCAGCACACCATATTCCTCCTTGGACTCCGGTGTTTAGGACTGCTCGGACTAGTCCTTCGAGGGCTACTTGGGGGCGTCTTCTTAGCGCTTCGTGGGACGGGGGTCTCCTCTTCATCCTGAGGTTTATCAAACCGGCGTTGGTAATGCCTTGGGACGTACTTAGCAGAAGGCCTATGAGTCAGGATATACTCTTCAGCCATGGTGGCTGCCGCACTCAAGGTCTCTACCTGCTGTTCCTCTAAGTACGTCTTCAGGTCTCCAGACAAACAATCCTTGAAGTCCTCTAGCAGTATAAGCTGCTCGAGGTCTTCCTTGGTCTCCACCTTCCGAGAGGCACACCATTCCTGAAAAAGTCGCTCCTTGATGGTGGCGAATTCGGTGAAAGTGTGCTCTGAGGTCTTCTTCAGGTTTCGGAACTTCTGCCTGTACGCCTCAGGTACCAATTGGTACGCCATGAGCACAACCTTCTTCACCGTGTCGTAATCGCCGGAGTCGTCAAGGGATAACGTAGAGTAGGCGATTTGGGCCTTCCCAGTCAAGACTGACTGTATCATGATGGCCCAATTCTCCCTTGGCCACTCCAAAGAGGCAGCGACTTTCTCGAAGGCTGCAAAGAACTTCGAAACTTCCCTCTCATTGAATTTTGGGACCATTTTTATGTTTCTTACCGGATCGAAACCGCTGGTGTCCGTTGTTGGCCTCCGACCACCGCCTAATCGCAATACTTCTAGTTCATGTTGTCTCTGTCTTTCTTTTTCTTCCCTCTCTCGCTGTTTCTCTTCCCTTTCTCGCTCTTCTCTCTCTCTCGTTCTTCTCTTTCTCTTTCTCGTTCTTCTCTCTCTCGTCTCTCTTCTCTTTCTCGTTCTTCTCTCTCTCGTTTCTCTTCTCTTTCTCGTTCTTCTCTTTCTCGTTTCTCTTCTCTTTCTCGCTCTTCTCTTTCTCGTTTCTCTTCTCTTTCTCGCTCTTCTCTTCTTTCTTCTCTTTCTCTCTCTTCTCTCTCTCGTTTCTCTTCTCTTTCTAATTCTAAACGCCTCATCGCCAATTCTTTTTCTTTCATCTCCATTTCTTTATCTTTTAATTCTCGTTCTATTTCTAACTTCTTCCATTCAATTTCTCGATTAATTTCTAAGGCACGCATTTTGACAGTTAACAAGCTTATATTCAGCTCACCTGCATCACTGTCAATGTCACTACCTTTATCTTCCTTTTCCGTGGAAGCTATTTCTTCACCTTCCCTTGTACTAGGAGTCTCGCCTTCCTGTTTCTCTTCTGCCTTCAGGTGCTGGTGAACCTTGGACAAGATCTCCACACGGGAATCACTGGCACGGATCTTGATCTCCAGGTAGGCGCTCACTAGTACAAGCTCTGGTTTGCTCAGATATTTTAATCTGGCAAGACAGATTAAAATATCAGATTAGACAGGACAGATTAGACATTGCCAGATCCTCTCTGTTCAGAAAAGCCTGCACATCGTCCAGATCATCGATGGTAGCTTTCTCTGCCATTGTCACCGATGGAACACTTAACTAGCACTTGACACACCGCTTACACTTTAGCACTTAACGCACCGAGCACTGTTCTACGTCAATATTGCACTTTATCGCACCTGGCGCCTCACTTGCCAATATTGCACGTAATTACTTCGGGCACCGCACTACACAATATTGCACTAAATCACCACGAACACTTCGCTCTACAATATTGCACTGAATCACTGAGCACCGCACTAGTGAATATTGCACTTAATCGCTTAGTCACAGCGAGCACCGCACTGCACAATATTGCACTTCGTCACTCTTGAGCACCGCACAGGACGTATAACGTCACAATCGTCACTCACAGGGGGAATTATATACAGGGATTACGCCACTTCACCACCCCTGTCAAACATACTTAACAAGGGGACGGATCCCGCTGGGGATGCCAATTATGTTATGGCCCTCTCGGGACGCAACGGGGTTCTTACTCTGATGTTGTTAGAGGAAGTTGTATCCGACCCCAAGCCAGTAGTGGCTTTCAAGGGATGTGATCCGTGACGCAAGTAACTTAAAGGGGGTAGGGAAAGAAAGTTAAGAACTTAAGACTATAATTGTTCCCATCACCAAATAAATAATATATAAAAGAGTGCACAGGGGGAGGGGTATTAACACTGTACAGGGGAAATACACAATTTTCTTCTGTTGAAGACTCTGGACACAGGCTCTCGGTACTAAATCCTTGGTGCTTCTTCGTGGCCTCACAACGAATCCTCTGGGAAGCTGAGCCTACCCTGGCCACAGGTCAGCCAAAACACAGGTCCACGGGGGGCACCGCCGTGGAGGCCGTCAACCACAAATCCAGCAGGTCTGCTGGCAGGTTCCGGACCCGCAACGCTGGTCAGGCCACTCCACGAACGATATTAGGGTAACGCCCTAGACAGGAGCCTCGTGTGATACCACCAATCACTCTCCTGTCCTCAGTACCCCAGTGGATAATCGTCTCCAGCAGTCGCTCCCGGGTAATCCTTCTACTGCCACTCCACTGGCAGGGTAACACCACAGTGTTCTTCCGGGGGAAGACTTCACAGCTGCTGCAGCAAAGCACAAGGTATGGAGACGGCTGCCTTGGGTAGACTGACTCAACTTCCATCACAGCAGTCCCAGGTCGACTCTGTAAGCAGACACGTCATCAATAACTGGGACACACTAAGGCACCTCACTTACAGGCTCAGACACAAACGCCCACCTATCCACTCCATAGATGGCGCTGGTGTCTGAGCACCACCTCACCAGAGGTCAGCAACGGCTGTGTTGAGCGCTGAACAGGACTGGAAACTGGCCCTCGAGGCCAGTACACATCGTCCTCACCAGGTGTCGTCGTCCGTTTGGAGGGGGTTTCGGGAGCTGACCCACAGATGGCGCGGTCGTCACTGCTCCGGGCTCGGACGCTGGATCCAGGTTCGTAACAGTGACTGGTGGCTGACCTTGTGATGGTACTGTCCCTGCTGGTGGCTGACCTTGTCACGGTACTGTCCCTGCTGGTGGCTGACCTTGTGATGGTACTGTCCCTGCTGGTGGATGACCTTGTCACGGTACTGTCCCTGCTGGTGGCTGACCTTGTGATGGTACTGTCCCTGCTGGTGGCTGACCTTGTGATGGTACTGTCCCTGCTGGTGGATGACCTTGTGATGGTACTGTCCCTGCTGGTGGCTGACCTTGTGATGGTACTGTCCCTGCTGGTGGATGACCTTGTGATGGTACTGTCCCTGCTGGTGGATGACCTTGTGATGGTACTGTCCCTGCTGGTGGCTGACCTTGTGATGGTACTGTCCCTGCTGGTGGCTGACCTTGTGATGGTACTGTCCCTGCTGGTGGCTGACCTTGTCACGGTACTGTCCCTGCTGGTGGCTGACCTTGTGATGGTACTGTCCCTGCTGGTGGATGACCTTGTGATGGTACTGTCCCTGCTGGTGGCTGACCTTGTGATGGTACTGTCCCTGCTGGTGGATGACCTTGTGATGGTACTGTCCCTGCTGGTGGCTGACCTTGTGATGGTACTGTCCCTGCTGGTGGATGACCTTGTGATGGTACTGTCCCTGCTGGTGGCTGACCTTGTGATGGTACTGTCCCTGCTGGTGGATGACCTTGTGATGGTACTGTCCCTGCTGGTGTCTGACCTTGTGATGGTACTGTCCCTGCTGGTGGCTGACCTTGTCACGGTACTGTCCCTGCTGGTGGCTGACCTTGTGATGGTACTGTCCCTGCTGGTGGATGACCTTGTGATGGTACTGTCCCTGCTGGTGGCTGACCTTGTGATGGTACTGTCCCTGCTGGTGGATGACCTTGTGATGGTACTGTCCCTGCTGGTGGCTGACCTTGTGATGGTACTGTCCCTGCTGGTGGCTGACCTTGTGATGGTACTGTCCATGCTGGTGGATGACCTTGTGATGGTACTGTCCCTGCTGGTGGCTGACCTTGTCACGGTACTGTCCCTGCTGGTGGCTGACCTTGTCACGGTACTGTCCTTGCTGGTGGATGATCTTGTCACGGTACTGTCTCTGCTGGTGGATGACCTTGTCACGGTACTGTCCCTGCTGGTGGATGACCTTGTCACGGTACTGTCCCTGCTGGTGGATGATCTTGTCACGGTACTGTCCCTGCTGGTGGCTGACCTTGTGATGGTACTGTCCCTGCTGGTGGATGACCTTGTGATGGTACTGTCCCTGCTGGTGGATGACCTTGTCACGGTACTGTCCCTGCTGGTGGATGATCTTGTCACGGTACTGTCCCTGCTGGTGGCTGACCTTGTGATGGTACTGTCCCTGCTGGTGGATGACCTTGTCACGGTACTGTCTCTGCTGGTGGATGACCTTGTGATGGTACTGTCCCTGCTGGTGGATGACCTTGTCACGGTACTGTCTCTGCTGGTGGATGACCTTGTGATGGTACTGTTCCTGCTGGTGGATGACCTTGTGATGGTACTGTCCCTGCTGGTGGATGACCTTGTCACGGTACTGTCCCTCCTGGTGGATGATCTTGTCACGGTACTGTCCCTGCTGGTGGCTGACCTTGTGATGGTACTGTCCCTGCTGGTGGCTGACCTTGTGATGGTACTGTCTCTGCTGGTGGATGACCTTGTGATGGTACTGTCCCTGCTGGTGGATGACCTTGTCACGGTACTGTCCCTGCTGGTGGATGATCTTGTCACGGTACTGTCCCTGCTGGTGGCTGACCTTGTGATGGTACTGTACCTGCTGGTGGATGACCTTGTGATGGTACTGTCCCTGCTGGTGGATGACCTTGTCACGGTACTGTCCCTGCTGGTGGCTGACCTTGTGATGGTACTGTCTCTGCTGGTGGATGACCTTGTGATGGTACTGTCCCTGCTGGTGGATGACCTTGTCACGGTACTGTCCCTGCTGGTGGATGACCTTGTCACGGTACTCTCTCTGCTGGTGGATGACCTTGTCTCGGTACTCTCTCTGCTGGTGGATGACCTTGTCTCGGTACTGCCCCTGCTGGTGGATGACCTTGTCACGGTACTGTCCCTGCTGGTGGATGATCTTGTCTCGGTACTGCCCCTGCTGGTGGATGACCTTGTGATGGTACTGTCCCTGCTGGTGGATGATCTTGTCACGGTACTGTCCCTGCTGGTGGATGACCTTGTCACGGTACTGTCCCTGCTGGTGGATGACCTTGTCACGGTACTGTCCCTGCTGGTGGCTGACCTTGTCACGGTACTGCCCCTGCTGGTGGATGACCTTGTCACGGTACTGTCCCTGCTGGTGGCTGACCTTGTCACGGTACTGTCCCTGCTGGTGGATGACCTTGTCACGGTACTGCCCCTGCTGGTGGATGACCTTGTCTCGGTACTGTCTCTGCTGGCGGATGACCTTGTCTCGGTACTGTCTCTGCTGGTGGATGACCTTGTCACGGTACTGTCCCTGCTGGTGGATGACCTTGTGATGGTACTGTCCCTGCTGGTGGCTGACCTTGTGATGGTACTGTCCCTGCTGGTGGATGACCTTGTGATGGTACTGTCCCTGCTGGTGGCTGACCTTGTGATGGTACTGTCCCTGCTGGTGGCTGACCTTGTGATGGTACTGTCCCTGCTGGTTGATGACCTTGTGATGGTACTGTCCCTGCTGGTGGCTGACCTTGTGATGGTACTGTCCCTGCTGGTGGATGACCTTGTGATGGTACTGTCCCTGCTGGTGGCTGACCTTGTGATGGTACTGTCCCTGCTGGTGGATGACCTTGTGATGGTACTGTCCCTGCTGGTGGATGACCTTGTTATACTTGTGTATGGGTCCTGTTATACTCGTGTATGGATCCTGTTATACATGTGTATGGGTCCTGTTATACTTGTGTATGGGTCCTGTTATACTTGTGTATGGGTCCTGTTATACATGTGTTTGGGTCCTGTTATTCTTGTGTATGGGTCCTGTTATACTTGTGTATGGGTCCTGTTATACTCGTGTATGGGTCCTGTTATACTCGTGTATTTATCCTGTTATACATGTGTATGGGTCCTGTTATACTTGTGTATGTGTCCTGTTATACATGTGTATGGGTCCTGTTATACTTGTGTATGGGTCCTGTTATACATGTGTATGGGTCCTGTTATTCTTGTGTATGGGTCCTGTTATACTTGTGTATGTGTCCTGTTATACTCGTGTATGTGTCCTGTTATACTTGTGTATGGGTCCTGTTATACTTGTGTATGTGTCCTGTTATACTTGTGTATGTGTCCTGTTATACTTGTGTATGGGTCCTGTTATACTTGTGTATGGTCCTGTTATACTCGTGTATGGGTCCTGTTATACTCGTGTATGGGTCCTGTTATACTCGTGTATGGGTCCTGTTATACTCGTGTATGGGTCCTGTTATACTCGTGTATGGGTCCTGTTATACCTGTGTATGGGTCCTGTTATACTTGTGTATGGGTCCTGTTATACTTGTGTATGGGTCCTGTTATACTTGCGTATGGGTCCTGTTATACTTGCGTATGGGTCCTGTTATGCTTTTGTATGGGTCCTGTTATACATGTGTATGGGTCCTGTTATACTCGTGTATGTGTCCTGTTATACTTGTGTATGGGTCCTGTTATACTCGTATGGGTCCTGTTATACTCGTGTATGGGTCCTGTTATACTCGTGTATGGGTCCTGTTATACTTGTGTATGGGTCCTGTTATACTTGTGTATGCGTCCTGTTATACTCGTGTATGGGTCCTGTTATACTCGTGTATGGGTCCTGTTATACTCGTGTATGGGTCCTGTTATACTCGTGTATGGGTCCTGTTATACTCGTGTATGGGTCCTGTTATACTCGTGTATGGGTCCTGTTATACTCGTGTATGGGTCCTGTTATACCTGTGTATGGGTCCTGTTATACTTGTGTATGGGTCCTGTTATACTTGTGTATGGGTCCTGTTATACTTGCGTATGGGTCCTGTTATACTTGTGTATGCGTCCTGTTATACATGTGTATGGGTCCTGTTATACTCGTGTATGTGTCCTGTTATACTCGTGTATGGGTCCTGTTATACTCGTGTATGGGTCCTGTTATACTCGTGTATGGGTCCTGTTATACTCGTGTATGGGTCCTGTTATACTTGTGTATGGGTCCTGTTATACTTGTGTATGGGTCCTGTTATACTTGTGTATGTGTCCTGTTATACTCGTGTATGTGTCCTGTTATACTTGTGTATGTGTCCTGTTATACTTGTGTATGTGTCCTGTTATACTTGTGTATGTGTCCTGTTATACTCGTGTATGTGTCCTGTTATACATGTGTATGGGTCCTGTTATACTCGTGTATGTGTCCTGTTATACTTGTGTATGGGTCCTGTTATACTCGTGTATGGGTCCTGTTATACTCGTGTATGGGTCCTGTTATACTCGTGTATGTGTCCTGTTATACTTGTGTATGGTCCTGTTATACTTGTGTATGGGTCCTGTTATACTCGTGTATGTGTCCTGTTATACTTGTGTATGGGTCCTGTTATACTCGTGTATGGGTCCTGTTATACTCGTGTATGGGTCCTGTTATACTCGTGTATGTGTCCTGTTATACTTGTGTATGTGTCCTGTTATACTCGTGTATGTGTCCTGTTATACTTGTGTATGGGTCCTGTTATACTTGTGTATGGGTCCTGTTATACTTGTGTATGGGTCCTGTTATACTTGTGTATGGGTCCTGTTATACTTGTGTATGGGTCCTGTTATATTCGTGTATGGGTCCTGTTATACTCGTGTATGTGTCCTGTTATACTTGTGTATAGGTCCTGTTATACTCGTGTATGGGTCCTGTTATTGCGTGTCAGGTTTTCCTTATTTTCTCTTTCGCAGAGTGGATCTTCCAGATTTTTTTATTTAATCTTATTCCTTATTTAGTCCATCAAGTCTTGTATTGTTTTCGCTGTATTTTCACAACATTTTATCTGGTATATATTTCTGGCATTCTGGTTCTTGAGGTTAAGATATGCTGGTCTAACAGTCTCATTATTGTTCTGGCATCATATAGTCAGAGACTAATGACTTCCTTTAATTTATCATGGTCAATATTCTCTTCATCAGTCGTGTTGTGAGAGTGATGAACCTCCCTAGCCTTGTTTACCAGGCAGTGTGTGGCCATGATCATATCATATAAGTCTTCTAGGAGGATAATGTTAATAATAAGACTCGTGTAAGTCTTATAAGATTGATACTAAGACTAATATAAGTCTGCTAGTAGGGTAATATTAATAATAAGACTCATGTAAGTCTTTTAAGACTGATTCTAAGACTAATATAAGTCTTCTAGTAGGGTAATATTCGAGACCGGCTGCTCTAGAATGCGCTCGATATTGATCTACATTGATAATTTCTCTGCTGTTGCACTCGTAGCCTTGCCCATGATCACAACTATGGACTGGTAATATTAATAAATAAATAAATAAATGTTTATTCAGGTAAGGTACATACATACAAGAGATTTTACAAAAATTGATCGATTTATAGATAGAGGTAGTACATACAATGCCTAAAGCCACTATTACGCAAAGCGTTTCGGGCAGTCTTAGAGTCTGTCTCAACCGCATCATTTGTCTTCGCTATTCTGTGTTGGTAGGTGTTTGTAATTCAAATTTCACTATCTAGTAAGTCCAGTATAGAAGTGCGTGAATGCTCCGAATATTGCATCCATCAGGACAATTTGGAGGGGGTAGGGGAGGGGGGGGGGAAGGGCTTTGACAAGCTGCCGGCTTCCTGTCTTCGAGGCCACTAGAGTGTTGGGGGGCCCCTTGGGTAAAATCAGGTATATTTACCTCTGCAAGGAGGAATACTTTTTGTATTCATATATGTGTTGCGTGTAGCTGTTGGTGTATATATGGGCTTAGAATCCCCACTACTGCACACCGAGAGCTGTGATGGGGTGGGGGACGGGGCAGGGGTGGGGATGGGACGCGGGATTACTGGGATAAGGGGTGAGATATAGGGGGGAGGAGACTGGTGTGTGAGGGGGGGAAGGTGGGGGGACTAGAGTGAGGGTGACCAGAGGCCTGAGCACCGGGGAGGGGTCGAGGTGGACCGGTCGGCACTACTACCGGACCACCGGTACACAGTTCCTCTCTAATAATAACAGTGTTTAATATTCACTCGGGATTCAGGTAATACAAGTGTTTACATATCAAGAGTAATAACCATCGAGTCAGAGCTACTTTGTGAGACCCTTATTGGTGGGTGTGTGGGTGTACTCACCTGGTTGTACTTGCGGGGGTTGAGCTCTGGCTCTTTGGTCCCGCCTCTCAACTGTCAATCAACTGGTGTACAGATTCCTGAGCCTATTGGGCTCTATCATATCTTCATTTGAAACTGTGTATGGAGTCAGCCTCCACCACATTTCTGCTTAATGCATTCCATCTGTTAACTACTCTGACACTGAAAAAGTTCCTTCTAACGTCCCTGTGGCTCATTTGGGTACTCAGTTTCTACCTGTGTCCCCTTGTTCGCGTACCACCCGTGTTAAACAGTTCATCC
Organism: Procambarus clarkii; assembly: GCF_020424385.1. Classification (NCBI taxonomy): domain Eukaryota; kingdom Metazoa; phylum Arthropoda; class Malacostraca; order Decapoda; family Cambaridae; genus Procambarus; species Procambarus clarkii. The sequence goes on from NC_059602.1 coordinate 1,800,711, forward strand.
TTATCTACCCTGTCAATTCCTCTGAGAATTTTGTAGGTAGTGATCATGTCTTTCAAGCTTCGTCTTGAGCTTGTCAAGGTATGGGTTCCATGCTGTGGCCGCATACTCCAGGATTGGTCTTTGGTCTTACATATGTGGTATACAAAGTTCTGAATGATTCCTTACTTGATTCTTGCTTGATTTGTGTTGCCTTGTCGTATAATTCAAGTAATCCTGTGAGGCATGATTTGCCATCCCTGAACCCATGCTGATGTTGTGATACAAAGTTCTTCCGCTCCAGATGTTCCACTAGCTTTTTTCGCACAATCTTCTCCATCACCATGCATGGTATGCAGGTTAGGGACACTGGCCTGTAGTTCAGTGCCTCCTATCCATCCCCCTTCTTGTATATTGGGATTACATTAGCCGTCTTCTAAATTTTTGGCAGTTCACCTGTTACCAGTGATTTGTTATACACTATGGAGAGTGGCAGGCACAGTGCTTCCTGTTTCTTCCTTTGGTATCGAAGGGGAGATTCCATACGGACCTATAGCCTTTGTCACATCCAACTTTAGCAAGAGCTTCCTTACATCCCCACTGGTAATCCCAAACTCTTCTAGTGGTTCCTGGTTAACTATTCCCTCTCTTATATCTGGACCTTCTCCTTGCTCTAATGTGAAGACCTCCTGGAATTTCTTATTGTTCTTTGCACACTTCCTTGTCGTTTGTAGTGAATCTATCTGGCCTTATCCTCAGTTTCATTACCTGTTTCTTCACTTTTGTTTTTCTTCTGATGTGGCTGTGCAGCAATTTAGGTTAAATCTTTGTCTTGTTTGCTATGTCATTTTTTTATTGCCCTTCCTTCTTCTCAACCTGACGTATTCATTCCTGGCACTCTGGTATCTTTCTCTGCTCTCAAGTGTCCAGTTATTTCTATAGTTTCTCCACGCCCTTTTACTTTGCTTAGCTAGCCTACATCTCTGATTAAACCATGGGTCTCTCATCTGCATTTCATTTTTTTCTTTTTTGGACCGGGACGAACTTGTCTGCTGCTTCCTTACACTTCTTCGTTATTAATGTAACATCACTTGTATGTATATACCTTACCTGAATAAACATCTGAATCTGAATCTGAATCTGAATCTTCTGTGTGATGTAGTCCATCAAGTCTCGGCCCGTCTTTCCCCTGAACTCTGTTTCCCCATGTTATATCTTTTAGGAATTTTCTTATCTCCTCATAGTTTCCCTTATGGAATGCCAGCCCTTTGTTTTCAGGTCCGTTTCTTGAGTACTTTATCCCTTCTTCGACCAGCTGCTCAAACGTCAGTACACTGTGATCGGTCATTCCTACTGGGGCCTCGAATCCGATTTCACTTATGTCGGAGTCGTTCAGAGTGAAGACTAGGTCGAGTCTCGCTTGTTCCTCGTTTCCTGTGTGTGTGTGTGTGTGTGTGTGTGTGTGTGTGTGTGTGTGTGTGTGTGTGTGTGGTTGGCATTGGAACAAGCCTCACCCAACAAAGATGATACATGGGGTTATGTGAGTGTCATAGGCCAGTCGGGGTCG
>NC_059602.1:1807253-1817253 GCF_020424385.1 Procambarus clarkii
GTGTGTGTGGAGTAATACTAGGGGGTGTGTTGAGTAATACTAGGGGAGGGTGTGTGTGTGTGGAGTAACACTAGTGGAGGGTGTGTGGAGTAATACTAGTGGAGGGTGTGTGGAGTAATACTAGGGGAGGGTGTGTGTAGTAATACTAGTGGAGGGTGTGTGGAGTAATACTAGGGGGGGTGTGGAGTAATACTAGTGGAGGGTATGTGGAGTAACACTAGGGGAGGGTGTGTATGTGTGGAGTAACAGTAGTGGAGGGTGTGTGGAGTAACACTAGGGGAGGGTGTGTGGAGTAATACTAGGGGAGGGTGTGTGTGTGTGTGGAGTAACACTAGTGGAGGGTGTGTGGAGTAACACTAGGGGGGGGTGTGTGGAGTAATACTAGGGGAGGGTGTGTGGAGTAATACTAGTGGAGGGTATGTGGAGTAACACTAGGGGAGGGTGTGTGGAGTAATACTAGGGGAGGGTGTGTGGAGTAATACTAGTGGAGGGTATGTGGAGTAACACTAGGGGAGGGTGTGTGTGGAGTAATACTAGGGGAGGGTGTGTGGAGTAATACTAGGGGAGGGTGTGTGGAGTAATACTAGTGGAGGGTATGTGGAGTAACACTATGGGAGGGTGTGTGGAGTAACACTAGTGAAGGGTGTGTGGAGTAATACTAGGGGAGGGTGTGTGGAGTAATACGAGTGGAGGGTGTGTGGAGTAATACGAGTGGAGGGTGTGTGGAGTAATACTAGTGGAGGGTATGTGGAGTAACACTATGGGAGGGTGTGTGGAGTAACACTAGTGAAGGGTGTGTGGAGTAATACTAGGGGAGGGTGTGTGGAGTAATACGAGTGGAGGGTGTGTGGAGTAATACTAGTGGAGGGTGTGTGGAGTAACACTAGGGGAGGGTATGTGTGGAGTATTACTAGGGGAGGGTGTGTGGAGTAACACTAGGGGAGGGTGTGTGTGGAGTAATACTAGTGGAGGGTGTGTGGAGTAACACTAGGGGAGGGTGTGTGTGGAGTAATACTAGTGGAGGGTGTGTGGAGTAACACTAGGGGAGGGTGTGTGTGGAGTAATACTAGGGGAGGGTGTGTGGAGTAACACTAGGGGAGGGTGTGTGTGGAGTAATACAAGTGGAGGGTGTGTGGAGTAACACTAGGGGAGGGTGTGTGGAGTAACACTAGGGGAGGGTGTGTGGAGTAACACTAGGGGAGGGTGTGTGGAGTAATACGAGTGGAGGGTGTGTGGAGTAACACTAGGGGAGGGTGTGTGGAGTAACACTAGGGGAGGGTGTGTGGAGTAATACGAGTGGAGGGTGTGTGGAGTAACACTAGTGGAGGGTATGTGGAGTAACACTAGGGGAGGGTGTGTGGAGTAATACGAGTGGAGGGTTGTGTGGAGTAACACTAGTGGAGGGTATGTGGAGTAACACTAGGGGAGGGTGTGTGGAGTAATACGAGTGGAGGGTGTGTGGAGTAACACTAGTGGAGGGTGTGTGGAGTAACACTAGTGGAGGGTGTGTGGCGTAACACTAGGGGAGGGTGTGTGGAGTAACACTAGGGGAGGGTGTGTGGAGTAATACTAGGGGAGGGTGTGTGTGGAGTAATACTAGGGGAGGGTGTGTGGAGTAACACTAGGGGAGGGTGTGTGGAGTAATACTAGTGGAGGGTGTGTGGAGTAACACTAGTGGAGGGTGTGTGGAGTAATACGAGTGGAGGGTGTGTGGAGTAACACTAGTGGAGGGTGTGTGGAGTAATACGAGTGGAGGGTGTGTGGAGTAATACTAGGGGAGGGTGTGTGGAGTAATACTAGTGGAGGGTGTGTGGAGTAACACTAGGGGAGGGTGTGTGGAGTAATACTAGTGGAGGGTGTGTGGAGTAATACTAGTGGAGGGTGTGTGGAGTAATACGAGTGGAGGGTGTGTGGAGTAACACTAGTGGAGGGTGTGTGTGGAGTAATACTAGTGGAGGGTGTGTGGAGTAACACTAGGGGAGGGTGTGTGGAGTAATACGAGTGGAGGGTGTGTGGAGTAATACTAGTGGAGGGTGTGTGGAGTAATACGAGTGGAGGGTGTGTGGAGTAACACTAGTGGAGGGTATGTGTGGAGTAACACTAGTGGAGGGTGTGTGTGGAGTAACACTAGTGGAGGGTGTGTGTGGAGTAACACTAGTGGAGGGTGTGTGTGGAGTAACACTAGTGGAGGGTGTGTGGAGTAACACTAGTGGAGGGTGTGTGGAGTAATACGAGTGGAGGGTGTGTGGAGTAACACTAGTGGAGGGTGTGTGGAGTAATACGAGTGGAGGGTGTGTGGAGTAATACTAGGGGAGGGTGTGTGGAGTAATACTAGTGGAGGGTGTGTGGAGTAACACTAGGGGAGGGTGTGTGGAGTAACACTTGGGGAGGGTGTGTGGAGTAATACTAGTGGAGGGTGTGTGGAGTAACACTAGTGGAGGGTGTGTGGAGTAATACGAGTGGAGGGTGTGTGGAGTAATACGAGTGGAGGGTGTGTGTGGAGTAACACTAGTGGAGGGTGTGTGTGGAGTAACACTAGTGGAGGGTGTGTGTGGAGTAACACTAGTGGAGGGTGTGTGTGGAGTAACACTAGTGGAGGGTGTGTGGAGTAACACTAGTGGAGGGTGTGTGTGGAGTAATACGAGTGGAGGGTGTGTGGAGTAACACTAGTGGAGGGTGTGTGTGGAGTAACACTAGTGGAGGGTGTGTGTGGAGTAACACTAGTGGAGGGTGTGTGTGGAGTAACACTAGTGGAGGGTGTGTGGAGTAACACTAGTGGAGGGTGTGTGTGGAGTAATACGAGTGGAGGGTGTGTGGAGTAACACTAGTGGAGGGTGTGTGTGGAGTAATACGAGTGGAGGGTGTGTGGAGTAACACCAGTGGAGGGTGTGTGTGGAGTAACACTAGTGGAGGGTGTGTATACAGTTTAAAATACTGTTTCCACTTTACTGAGTTGTATAAACTGACAATACAGTAGGCAAGTGTATGCAACGCTATTAGGTTATTGACAGAATATTATACACATCATACAGGGCTTATACATCACTAATAAGACCTCGACCAGAATTAATCAACCACTAATTTGTCTTCTTAACAAACCTGAACATCTCTCTTCAATCATGGCGACTTCGCTTTGTATTTTATTAATAGTTTAGGATACGATGAGCAGTAGGGACGAGGAGACCGACCTCGCAGCGCTTCCGTGTTCGTAAACACTTTGGTGAATACAGACTTAAGTCGCTATGATTGAGGGAAGATGTAAAGGTTTCGTAAGTGGATGGGGAAGTGCTTGTGGGGACTCGTGGTTCTGGTCACAAAGGATGGGGGAGGCTGGGGGTAGGGAGGTGACTGTCTTTTGTCTTGTATAGTCATCCAGGTGGCTCTTAAAGGTGAGAACTGCTGCCACCTGGCCAGCTGGTACACTCCTTGAGGGTCTCAGCTGGTGTACTCCTTGAGGGTCTCAGCTGGTGCACTCCTTGAGGGTCTCAGCTGGTGTACTCCTTGAGGGTCTCAGCTGGTGCACTCCTTGAGGGTCTCAGCTGGTGCACTCCTTGAGGGTCTCAGCTGGTGTATTCCTTGAGGGTCTCAGCTGGTGCACTCATATTTGGTGCTTTGAGAACGCGCCAAATTAATATGACCATACAACCCATCCACGAAAATGATCGTGCATACATCAACTATTTCTCGAACGTCCAAAAATGGACTGTTGGGCCCAAAACTCACGTTTTGTACCATCTGAGTGGTGTAAATGGCAAGCCAAAAATAGGACCAACAAATTTACAGCCTAACATGGACCATTCCTAAATAAACAATCGTAAATCTAATTCAGTACACACATAGGCTATATTAGGCCTATTTAAAGTTAGATTTGGTTGTTGCCTTCTTTCTCGTCTCTTCCACAACGTTAATAACTAGAGTAAATAGTACATTTTTTGTACTTTTAACAAATAATAACTATAAATGTTGTCAGGTTTGGGTAACAGGTTGAGATTAGCACTTGGGAGGAATTTAAGGTCAGAAAAGAAGTTGGGATAGGAAGAGCGAGTGGAGGAAAGGTACCTATCCAGGTGGACCATCGGGGATCGAACGAGAACCCGCACGATGACGTCCGTGTACCGGATAGACCTTGTGGACGGTATGTTGTAGAAGTAATATGAAGACTCGTGAAGTATCTACACGCTGTACTCATTATGAACTCCAGATGTCTGGGGATTTAGATAAATCCTAACTAATCTATTAGTTCTATGAGAAGTGACAATGACCATAACAGGAAGGTGAAAGCTTAATCCTGCTCTCTCGAGTGTCTGAAAGCCTCTCGAGTGTCACCTGTCTTCAGGTGACACTCCTGTATCTGTATCCTGTATTACCTTCTGAAGGTGGTACCCCTATATCTGTATCCTGTATCACCTTCTGAAGGTGGTACCCCTATATCTGTATCCTGTATCACCTTCTGAAGGTGATACTCCTATATCTGTATCCTGTATCACCTTCAGAAGGTGATACTCCTATATCTGTATCCTGTATTACCTTCTGAAGGTGATACCCCTATATCTGTATCCTGTATCACCTTCCGAAGGTGGTACCCCTATATCTGTATCCTGTATCACCTTCTGAAGGTGATACTCCTATATCTGTATCCTGTATCACCTTCTGAAGGTGATACTCCTATATCTGTATCCTGTATCACCTTCTGAAGGTGATACTCCTATATCTGTATCCTGTATCACCTTTTGAAGGTGATACTCCAATATCTGTATCCTGTATTACCTTCTGAAGGTGGTACCCCTATATCTGTATCCTGTATCACCTTCTGAAGGTGGTACCCCTATATCTGTATCCTGTATCACCTTCTGAAGGTGATATTCCTATATCTGTATCCTGTATCACCTTCTGAAGGTGATACTCCTATATCTGTATCCTGTATCACCTTCTGAAGGTGATACCCCTATATCTGTATCCTGTATCACCTTCAGAAGGTGGTACCCCTATATCTGTATCCTGTATCACCTTCTGAAGGTGATACTCCTATATCTGTATCCTGTATCACCTTCTGAAGGTGATACTCCTATATCTGTATCCTGTATCACCTTCTGAAGGTGGTACCCCTATATCTGTATCCTGTATCACCTTCTGAAGGTGATACTCCTATATCTGTATCCTGTATCACCTTCTGAAGGTGATACTCCCATACAAACTTAACATCACTGCTGGAGTACTGGGAGAAGTGCTGGGATGGGTGAGGGAGTACCTCCCTGTTAGGAAACAGAGGGTAACAAAGAGAGATGTCAAAACCAGGATGCTGAAGGGATTGCTAGACTTTAACCCTAACAAATGCAAAATAAAGATAGGAATAATATTGATGACCCCATGAACTTTACCTGTCAATGGGGAGATTGCTTCTGTCATTAGAAAAATATCAATATTTGGGAGCAAACATATTAATAATATAATAATGGTATATGCATTGAGTATTAATTATATTAATATAATAATAATATATTAATATTATTAATTATTAATATTAATATATTTATAAATATATAAATATTAATTAAGAAAAATGTGAAATAATATTTTCCTTATGTCTGCAGTTTAAGGAAAATTGACAAATTGAAATTGAAATAAGTTTATTGAGGTAAAATACACACAAAGGGATGAGGTAGCTCAAGCTATTCTCACCCGGTTAATTGACAAAAGTTCAGATAGCCGTGAGTGGCCTCAACAAGAAGGACTTCACAATACTATGCAATGTATAATATATAATACCAAGGTTATAGTGCGTAATTCTGGCCAGCCATCTACACCAAGACACAAGGTAGATGACCGCGAGAATTGTATTGATATAGAGGACGAGGCTGGCGCCGGGGCAGAGGGACCTCGGCAACAGCCACCTGTTGAGCGAGGTCGTTCCTCACTGCGGTGGAGGAACGACGAATCAGCAGTAGCCAGAGACGTCATGGTAACACAGATGGTGCTACTAGAGGCGGCGGGTGGAAGCCATAATTACATGAGATGCAAACATGTCAGGCAGAACTAGTTGACCATAAAGGTGAAGCAAAAGAAACGGGCTGCAATAAGAAATTAGATGAATTCAGTAAGCAACTTCAAAAGAAAATACGACGAAAAATAAGTGGTACAAATAAGTGCTCGACCGTGCGAGAACATGCCCGAGGCGAGCACAGTCGTGCACACGCGGGCAGATGGTGGTGCAGCTTGGGGTCGTGTTGACCAACAGGAGTACCACCACCACCGCCAACATAGCTCGTGTTCAACACATAGTGAGCTACATGTACACTCCTTCCCAAACATCACTGACCAACATTCTCTCAAGACATAGCCTGCTCGAGCAGCCCTTCAATAACCGCTGCTATATATGTCTTATTCTAATCGATTTACTAATGAGCATTAACCAAGAGGACCAGATGTTTACTGATCTGTGAATCGCGCTAACAAGAGCGGGTATTACACACACTCATATTGGGTCCCACAGTGGCTCACTAACACTGTGGACGCAGTACTCACATCACTGACAGTCACTGATCTCAGTTAGCTTTTAAAATTGTAATGCACATCTTGAACACACTTACACGTAGCCAAAGGACCCAAGTACCCGTGAAGTAGTTTGTATCATGTACTAGGTGGGATATCCGGCGGTGACCGGGTCGACCTGGGCACACCAAATCTTCGTGTTTTTTCTCTCCCCCTCTCTCGTTTTAAACTAAGACTAAGGGTCACTAGGGCTGTCAATTGAAGTACCTAGTGAAACTGGTTTGGCGTGGTCTTGATATCACGCTAAACCTCTCTCCTAAAGCCCACATCAAAAGAATAACATCGGCGGCGTATGCGAGGCTGGTTAACATTAGAACTGCCTTTAGAAACCTGTATAAGGAATTCTTTAGAACCTTGTACACCACATATGTAAGTCCAATCCTGGAGTATGCGGTCCCAGCATGGAGTCCGTACCTTGTCAAGCACAAGACGAAGCTGGAAAAAGTTCAGAGGCATGCCACTAGGCTAGTCACAGAACTAAGAGGCATGAGTTACGAGGAAAGGCTGAGTGAGATGCACCTCAAGACACTGGAAGACACAAGAGCTCGGGGGGACATGATCACTACATACAAAATTCTCAGGGGAATTGACAGGATAGACAATAATGGATTATTTAACACGGGTGTTACGCGAACAAGGGGACACAGGTGGAAGTTGAGTACCCAAATGAGCCACAGAGACCTTTAGAAAGAACTTTTTTAGGGTCAGAGTAGTTAGTAAATGGAATGCACTGGTGATAGAGGTCAAAGGGGGTGAATGATGAGTGGAACAATGTGAACTACAGTCGTCAGGTTATCACAGGTTACTGGAGAAGGAGCAGTTAAAAAACATCTATTGACAATCGCAGTGATCTGGCACTTGATGATAATACTGATAGTACTATTGGTACTCATTGGCACCTGAGTGATAGTACTATTGGTACTCATTGGCACTTGAGTGATAGTACTATTGGTACTCATTGGCACCTGAGTGATAGTACTATTGGTACTCATTGGCACCTGAGTGATAGTACTATTGGTACTCATTGGCACCTGAGTGATAGTACTATTGGTACTCATTGGCACCTGAGTGATAGTACTATTGGTACTCATTGGCACCTGAGTGAGAGTACTATTGGTACTCATTGGCACCTGAGTGATAGTACTATTGGTACTCATTGGCACCTGAGTGATAGTACTATTGGTACTCATTGGCACCTGAGGGATAGTACTATTGGTACTCATTGGCACCTGAGTGATAGTACTATTGGTACTCATTGGCACCTGAGTGATAGTACTATTGGTACTCATTGGCACCTGAGTGATAGTACTATTGGTACTCATTGGCACCTGAGTGATAGTACTATTGGTACTCATTGGCACCTGAGTGATAGTACTATTGGTACTCATTGGCACCTGAGTGATAGTACTATTGGTACTCATTGGCACCTGAGTGATAGTACTATTGGTACTCATTGGCACCTGAGTGATAGTACTATTGGTACTCATTGGCACCTGAGTGATAGTACTATTGGTACTCATTGGCACCTGAGTGATAGTACTATTGGTACTCATTGGCACCTGAGTGATAGTACTATTGGTACTCATTGGCACCTGAGTGATAGTACTATTGGTACTCATTGGCACTTGAGTGATAGTACTATTGGTACTCATTGGCACCTGAGTGATAGTACTATTGGTACTCATTGGCACCTGAGTGATAGTACTATTGGTACTCATTGGCACCTGAGGGATAGTACTATTGGTACTCATTGGCACCTGAGTGATAGTACTATTGGTACTCATTGGCACCTGAGTGATAGTACTATTGGTACTCATTGGCACCTGAGTGATAGTACTATTGGTACTCATTGGCACCTGAGTGATAGTACTATTGGTACTCATTGGCACCTGAGTGATAGTACTATTGGTACTCATTGGCACCTGAGGGATAGTACTATTGGTACTCATTTGCACCTGAGTGATAGTACTATTGGTACTCATTGGCACCTGAGTGATAGTACTATTGGTACTCATTGGCACCTGAGTGATAGTACTATTGGTACTCATTGGCACCTGAGTGATAGTACTATTGGTACTCATTGGCACCTGGGTGATAGTACTATTGGTACTCATTGGCACCTGGGTGATAGTACTATTGGTACTCATTGGCACCTGAGTGAGAGTACTATTGGTACTCATTGGCACCTGAGTGATAGTACTATTGGTACTCATTGGCACCTGAGTGATAGTACAATTGGTACTCATTGGCACCTGAGTGATAGTACTATTGGTACTCATTGGCACCTGAGTGATAGTACTATTGGTACTCATTGGCACCTGAGTGATAGTACTATTGGTACTCATTGGCACCTGAGGGATAATACTATTGGTACTCATTGGCACCTGAGTGATAGTACTATTGGTACTGATTGGCACCTGAGTGAGAGTACTATTGGTACTCATTGGCACCTGAGGAATAGTACTATTGGTACTCATTGGCACCTGAGTGATAGTACTATTGGTACTCATTGGCACCTGAGTGATAGTACTATTGGTACTCATTGGCACCTGAGTGATAGTACTATTGGTACTCATTGGCACCTGAGGGATAATACTATTGGTACTCATTGGCACCTGAGTGATAGTACTATTGGTACTGATTGGCACCTGAGTGAGAGTACTATTGGTACTCATTGGCACCTGAGGAATAGTACTATTGGTACTCATTGGCACCTGAGTGATAGTACTATTGGTACTCATTGGCACCTGAGGGATAGTACTATTGGTACTCATTGGCACCTGAGGGATAGTACTATTGATACTCAGTGGCACCTGAGGGATAGTACTATTGGAATTGGTCATAAACCTGTTGACAATGAGTTAATTTACATATAATATTGACAATGGTAAAACTATTTTGTCAGTAATAGAATTATTGACTCGGCCAGTAATAGAGGTGTTTACTCGGACAGTAATAGAGCTGTTTACTCGGTCAGTAATAGAGCTGTTTACTCGGACAGTAATAGAGGTGTTTACTCGGACAGTAATAGAGCTGTTTACTCGGCCAGTAATAGAGCTGTTTACTCGGCCAGTAATAGAGCTGTTTACTCGGACAGTAATAGAGCTGTTTACTCGGCCAGTAATAGAGCTGTTTACTCGGCCAGTAATAGAGCTGTTTCCTCGGACAGTAATAGAGCTGTTTACTCGGCCAGTAATAGAGCTGTTGACTCGGACAGTAATAGAGCTGTTTACTCGGCCAGTAATAGAGCTGTTTACTCGGACAGTAATAGAGCTGTTTACTCGGCCAGTAATAGAGCTGTTTACTCGGACAGTAATAGAGCTGTTTACTCGGACAGTAATAGAGCTGTTTACTCGGACAGTAATAGAGCTGTTTACTCGGCCAGTAATAGAGCTGTTTACTCGGACAGTAATAGAGCTGTTTACTCGGACAGTAATAGAGCTGTTTACTC
>NC_059602.1:1822253-1839571 GCF_020424385.1 Procambarus clarkii
GTGGTGGTGGTGGTGGTGGTGGTGGTGTGTGTGTTGACTCAGACCTGGTGGTGGTGGTGGTGGTGGTATGTGTGTTGACTCAGACCTGGTGGTGGTGGTGGTGGTGGTGTGTGTGTGTGTTGACTCAGACCTGGTGGTGGTGGAGGTGGTGGTGTGTGTTGACTCAGACCTGGGTGGTGGTGGTGGTGGTGGTGTGTGTGTTGACTCAGACCTGGTGATCGTGGTGGTGGTGGTGGTGGTGTGTGTTGACTCAGACCTGGTGGTGGTGGTGGTGGTGGTGTGTGTGTTGACTCAGACCTGGTGGTGGTGGTGGTGGTGTGTGTGTTGACTCAGACCTGGTGGTGGTGGTGTGTGTTGACTCAGACCTGGTGGTGGTGGTGGTGGTGGTGGTGTGTGTTGACTCAGGCCTGGTGGTGGTGGTGGTGGTGGTGGTGTGTGTGTGTTGACTCAGACCTGGTGGTGGTGGTGGTGATGGTGGTGGTGTGTGTGTTGACTCAGACCTGGTGGTGGTGTTGGTGGTGCTGTGTGTGTTGACTCAGACCGGGTGGTCGTGGTGGTGGTGGTGTGTGTGTTGACTCAGACCTGGTGGTGGTGGTGGTGGTGGTGTGTGTGTTGACTCAGACCTGGTGGTGGTGGTGGTGGTGGTGTGTGTGTTGACTCAGACCTGGTGGTGGTGGTGGTGGTGGTGTGTGTGTTGACTCAGACCTGGTGGTGGTGGTGGTGGTGTGTGTGTGTTGACTCAGACCTGGTGGTGGTGGTGGTGGTGGTGGTGGTGGTGATGGTGTGTGTGTTGACTCAGACCTGGTGGTGGTGGTGGTGGTGGTGGTGGTGTGTGTGTTGACTCAGACCTGGTGGTGGTGGTGGTGGTGGTGGTGTGTGTGTGTTGACTCAGACCTGGTGGTGGTGGTGGTGGTGGTGTGTGTGTTGACTCAGACCTGGTGGTGGTGGTGGTGGTGTGTGTGTTGACTCAGACCTGGTGGTGGTGGTGGTGGTGGTGTGTGTGTTGACTCAGACCTGGTGGTGGTGCTGGTGGTGGTGTGTGTGTTGACTCAGACCTGGTGGTGGTGGTGGTGGTGGTGTGTGTGTTGACTCAGACCTGGTGGTGGTGGTGGTGGTGGTGTGTGTGTGTGTGTTGACTCAGACCTGGTGGTGGTGGTGGTGGTGGTGGTGGTGGTGGTGGTGTGTGTGTTGACTCAGACCTGGTGGTGGTGGTGGTGTGTGTGTTGACTCAGACCTGGTGGTGGTGGTGGTGGTGGTGTGTGTGTTGACTCAGACCTGGTGGTGGTGCTGGTGGTGGTGTGTGTGTTGACTCAGACCTGGTGGTGGTGGTGGTGGTGGTGTGTGTTGACTCAGACCTGGTGGTGGTGGTGGTGATGGTGGTGGTGTGTGTGTTGACTCAGACCTGGTGGTGGTGGTGGTGATGGTGGTGGTGTGTGTGTTGACTCAGACCTGGTGGTGGTGGTGGTGATGGTGGTGGTGTGTGTGTTGACTCAGACCTGGTGGTGGTGGTGGTGGTGCTGTGTGTGTTGACTCAGACCTGGTGGTGGTGGTGGTGGTGGTGGTGTGTTGACTCAGACCTGGTGGTGGTGGTGGTGGTGGTGGTGGTGGTGGTGTGTGTGTTGACTCAGACCTGGTGGTGGTGGTGGTGGTGGTATGTGTGTTGACTCAGACCTGGTGGTGGTGGTGGTGGTGGTGTGTGTGTGTGTTGACTCAGACCTGGTGGTGGTGGAGGTGGTGGTGTGTGTTGACTCAGACCTGGTGGTGGTGGTGGTGGTGGTGGTGTGTGTGTTGACTCAGACCTGGTGATCGTGGTGGTGGTGGTGGTGGTGTGTGTTGACTCAGACCTGGTGGTGGTGGTGGTGGTGGTGTGTGTGTTGACTCAGACCTGGTGGTGGTGGTGTGTGTGTTGACTCAGACCTGGTGGTGGTGGTGGTGGTGGTGTGTGTTGACTCAGACCTGGTGGTGGTGGTGGTGGTGGTGTGTGTGTTGACTCAGACCTGGTGGTGGTGGTGGTGGTGTGTGTTGACTCAGACCTGGTGGTGGTGGTGGTGTGTGTTGACTCAGGCCTGGTGGTGGTGGTGGTGGTGGTGGTGTGTGTGTGTTGACTCAGACCTGGTGGTGGTGGTGGTGATGGTGGTGGTGTGTGTGTTGACTCAGACCTGGTGGTGGTGTTGGTGGTGCTGTGTGTGTTGACTCAGACCTGGTGGTCGTGGTGGTGGTGGTGTGTGTGTTGACTCAGACCTGGTGGTGGTGGTGGTGGTGGTGTGTGTGTTGACTCAGACCTGGTGGTGGTGGTGGTGGTGGTGTGTGTGTTTGACTCAGACCTGGTGGTGGTGGTGGTGGTGGTGTGTGTGTTGACTCAGACCTGGTGGTGGTGGTGGTGGTGTGTGTGTGTTGACTCAGACCTGGTGGTGGTGGTGGTGGTGGTGGTGGTGATGGTGTGTGTGTTGACTCAGACCTGGTGGTGGTGGTGGTGGTGGTGGTGGTGTGTGTGTTGACTCAGACCTGGTGGTGGTGGTGGTGGTGGTGGTGGTGTGTGTGTGTTGACTCAGACCTGGTGGTGGTGGTGTTGGTGGTGTGTGTGTTGACTCAGACCTGGTGGTGGTGGTGGTGGTGTGTGTGTGTTGACTCAGACCTGGTGGTGGTGGTGGTGGTGGTGTGTGTGTTGACTCAGACCTGGTGGTGGTGGTGGTGGTGGTGGTGTGTGTGTTGACTCAGACCTGGTGGTGGTGGTGGTGGTGGTGTGTGTGTTGACTTAGACCTGGTGGTGGTGCTGGTGGTGGTGTGTGTGTTGACTCAGACCTGGTGGTGGTGGTGGTGGTGGTGTGTGTTGACTCAGACCTGGTGGTGGTGGTGGTGGGTGGTGTGTGTGTTGACTCAGACCTGGTGGTGGTGGTGGTGGTGGTGGTGTGTGTGTTGACTCAGACCTGGTGGTGGTGGTGGTGGTGGTGGTGGTGTGTGTGTTGACTCAGACCTGGTGGTGGTGATGGTGGTGTGTGTGTTGACTCAGACCTGGTGGTGGTGGTGGTGGTGTGTGTGTTGACTCAGACCTGGTGGTGGTGGTGGTGGTGGTGTGTGTGTGTTGACTCAGACCTGGTGGTGGTGGTGGTGGTGGTGGTGTGTGTGTTGACTCAGACCTGGTGGTGGTGGTGGTGGTGGTGGTGTGTGTGTGTTGACTCAGACCTGGTGGTGGTGGTGGTGGTGGTGTGTGTGTTGACTCAGACCTGGTGGTGGTGGTGGTGGTGGTGGTGTGTGTGTTGACTCAGACCTGGTGGTGGTGGTGGTGGTGGTGGTGGTGTGTGTGTTGACTCAGACCTGGTGGTGGTGCTGGTGGTGGTGTGTGTGTTGACTCAGACCTGGTGGTGGTGGTGGTGGTGGTGGTGTGTGTTGACTCAGACCTGGTGGTGGTGGTGGTGGTGGGTGGGTGTGTGTTGACTCAGACCTGGTGGTGGTGGTGGTGGTGGTGGTGTGTGTGTTGACTCAGACCTGGTGGTGGTGGTGGTGGTGGTGGTGTGTGTTGACTCAGACCTGGTGGTGGTGTGTGTGTTGACTCAGACCTGGTGGTGGTGGTGGTGATGGTGGTGGTGTGTGTGTTGACTCAGACCTGGTGGTGGTGGTGGTGATGGTGGTGGTGTGTGTGTTGACTCAGACCTGGTGGTGGTGGTGGTGCTGTGTGTGTTGACTCAGACCTGGTGGTGGTGGTGGTGGTGGTGGTGTGTTGACTCAGACCTGGTGGTGGTGGTGGTGGTGGTGGTGGTGGTGGTGTGTGTGTTGACTCAGACCTGGTGGTGGTGGTGGTGATGGTGGTGGTGGTATGTGTGTTGACTCAGACCTGGTGGTGGTGGTGGTGGTGGTGGTGGTGGTGTGTGTGTGTGTGTGTGTTTGACTCAGACCTGGTGGTGGTGGAGGTGGTGGTGTGTGTTGACTCAGACCTGGTGGTGGTGGTGGTGGTGGTGTGTGTGTTGACTCAGACCTGGTGATCGTGGTGGTGGTGGTGTGTGTTGACTCAGACCTGGTGGTGGTGGTGGTGGTGGTGTGTGTGTTGACTCAGACCTGGTGGTGGTGGTGGTGGTGGTGGTGTGTGTGTTGACTCAGACCTGGTGGTGGTGGTGGTGGTGTGTGTGTTGACTCAGACCTGGTGGTGGTGGTGGTGGTGTGTTGTTGACTCAGACCTGGTGGTGGTGGTGGTGGTGGTGTGTGTGTTGACTCAGACCTGGTGGTGGTGGTGGTGGTGGTGGTGTGTGTTGACTCAGACCTGGTGGTGGTGGTGGTGGTGTGTGTTGACTCAGGCCTGGTGGTGGTGGTGGTGGTGTGTGTGTGTTGACTCAGACCTGGTGGTGGTGGTGGTGGTGGTGTGTGTGTGTTGACTCAGACGTGGTGGTGGTGGTGGTGGTGGTGTGTGTTGACTCAGACGTGGTGGTGGTGGTGGTGGTGGTGGTGGTGGTGTGTGTTGACTCAGACCTGGTGGTGGTGGTGTGTGTGTTGACTCAGACCTGGTGGTGGTGTGTGTGTTGACTCAGACGTGGTGGTGGTGTGGTGTGGTGTGGTGTGTGTGGTGTGGTGTGGTGTACTCACCTAGTTGTACTCACCTAGTTGTGTTGGCGGGGGTTGAGCTCTGGCTCTTTGGTCCCGCCTCTCAACCGTCAATCAACAGGTGTACAGATTCCTGAGCCTATCGGGCTCTGTCATATCTACACTTGAAACTGTGTATGGAGTCAGCCTCCACCACATCACCCCCTAATGCATTCCATTTGTCAACCACTCTGACACTAAAGAAGTTCTTTCTAATATCTCTGTGGCTCATTTGGGCACTCAGTTTCCACCTGTGTCCCCTTGTGCGTGTTCCCCTTGTGTTAAATAGACTCTCTTTATCTACCCTATCAATCCCCTTCAGAATCTTGAATGTGGTGATCATGTCCCCCCTAACTCTTCTGTCTTCCAGCGAAGTGAGGTTTAATTCCCGTAGTCTCTCCTCGTAGCTCATACCTCTCAGCTCGGGTACTAGTCTGGTGGCAAACCTTTGAACCTTTTCCAGTTTAGTCTTATCCATGACTAGATATGGACTCCATGCTGGGGCTGCATACTCCAGGATTGGCCTGACATATGTGGTATACAAAGTTCTGAATGATTCTTTACACAAGTTTCTGAATGCCGTTCGTATGTTGGCCAGCCTGGCATATGCCGCTGATGTTATCCGCTTGATATGTGCTGCAGGAGACAGGTCTGGCGTGATATCAACCCCCAAGTCTTTTTCCTTCTCTGACTCCTGAAGAATTTCCTCTCCCAGATGATACCTTGTATCTGGCCTCCTGCTCCCTACACCTATCTTCATTACATTACATTTGGTTGGGTTAAACTCTAACAACCATTTGTTCGACCATTCCTTCAGCTTGTCTAGGTCTTCTTGAAGCCTCAAACAGTCCTCTTCTGTTTTAATCCTTCTCATAATTTTAGCATCGTCCGCAAACATTAAGAGAAATGAATCGATACCCTCCGGGAGATCATTTACATATATCAGAAACAAGATAGGACCGAGTACAGAGCCCTGTGGGACTCCACTGGTGACTTCACGCCAATCGGAGGTCTCACCCCTCACCGTAACTCTCTGCTTTGGTGTGTGTGTGTGTGTGTGTGTGTGTGTGTGTGTGTGTGTGTGTGTGTGTGTGTGTGTGTGTGTGTGTGTGTGTGTGTGTTGACTCAGACCTGGTGATGGTGTGTGTTGACCCAGACGTGGTGGTGGTGGTGTGGTGTGGTGTGTGTGTGTGTGTGTGTGTGTGTGTGTGTGTGTGTGTGTGTGGTGTGTGTGTGTGTGTGTGTGTGTGTGTGTGTTGACTCAGACCTGGTGATGGTGTGTGTTGACTCAGACCTGGTGGTGGTGGTGGTGGTGATGGTGTGTGTGTTGACTCAGACCTGGTGGTGGTGGTGATGTGTGTTGACTCAGACCTGGTGGTGGTGTGTGTTGACCCAGACCTGGTGATGGTGTGTGTGTGTTGACTCAGACCTGGTGGTGGTGGTGGTGATGGTGTGTGTGTTGACTCAGACCTGGTGGTGGTGGTGGTGATGGTGGTGGTGGTGTGTGAGTGAGTGTTGACTCAGACCTGGTGGTGGTGGTGGTGGTGTGTGAGTGTTGACTCAGACCTGGTGGTGGTGGTGGTGGTGGTGTGTGAGTGAGTGTTGACTCAGACCTGGTGGTGGTGGTGGTGGTGGTGGTGGTGTGTGAGTGAGTGTTGACTCAGACCTGGTGGTGGTGGTGGTGGTGGTGGTGGTGGTGGTGTGTGAGTGAGTGTTGACTCAGACCTGGCTGCCATCAGTAATTACACGTCATTCGTCTTGGTTATTTCCTCCACTTGCATAATTACAATTGCCTCTGCTGCCTCAATTAGCGGCACCGAAGAAACGTTTACTTTATTAACCATTTTTTTTAATTTTATATCATTTAATAAATCCCGTTATGTGCCCTAAAAATTAATTATCAAGCGTTCCCATCCCATATCCTTATCCTGACCCCTACCAAGTGCTATATAGTCGTAATGGCTTGGCGCTTTCTCCTGATGGTTCACTTCAACTCAATAAAATAATTAGTGTGAGGAGAACACAACTCTATGTAGAGAATACCAGGATAACGTGACTGATAACACGTCATCAACGCACGCACTATGGTATGTCTTTTAAGGATGGGGGCATCCGTCAGGCAGGCTTGGACATGCCTCACTTCTCTAACACTAATGACTGTGTGTAGCCACTTGACTCGCTACATCCCGACCTCTTAAAATAACGTCGCTTTTCGCTGGTGCGCGCGCTATGGCCCAAATTGGACGTAATTTGTAAGAGGATAAGATGATAAATTACTTCTAAATTTGGCCGTTTGCCCGTATGGCCGAAAATGGACTGTAATTTGAAAATGGACGTAACTTGGATTTTTTTTTACAAACCAGCAAGTTATGGGTTTCAAAACGTTATAGCCCCAACTCTATTGGGCTCAATTGGAACTGTATTGGCTTTGTTGTGTGTGTGTGTGTGTACTCACCTAGTTGTGCTTGCAGGGGTTGAGCTTCGGCTCTTTGGTCCCACCTCTCAACTGTCAATCTACTGGTGTACAGATTCCTGAGCTTCTAGAGCTCTCTCATATCTAAACCGTAAATTAAATGTGTCCTCTCCTAACCTAACCGAGTAAGCCGGACGACTCAAACAGAAAATGGAACCGTACATCACTTTCGTGGGCCGAGTTCATTTCGAATTATTTTTATTAATTATTATTCATTTCGAGTCCAATTTTGGCCATAGCGCACATACGAGCGTAAAGCAACGTTACTGTAAGAGGACGGGTTGCTTATAAGAGGACAGGTTGGGATCGGGCATCGCCCAACAATATGGGAAGCAGCTGGTTTGATGTTCTTACCTCTATATGAAGAGATTCTCTCCCAGCTCGGTGTCTTCTGTCGATTACACTGTGTAACCAACTTTTATTTTTGGTTCCTGAGTAGTGTGTTTTATGGTTGCTTGTGTCTCCAAATGATTGAAAACGGGTATTATTTCCCTTATACTTCGCTTTGTTATTTGTCTCAGACGACTTAGGGAAGACGTCATGAAGGTGCCTGGTGGCCGCCGACTTATCAAACAATGTCACAGCTCTAGGTAAGGAGTCGGCGGCCTTCAAGACCCTTCAAGACGTCCTACTCAACCTGTCCTCTTGCAAAACACGTCGCTTTTCGCTCGTATGCGTTACATAAGGCCAAATATTGTCGTACTAGAAAATGGAAGCGGCTCGCGATCGTGACGTACTGTCCCGTTTTCTGTTTTGGCTCCTCTGGTTTAGGCTGTTAGGTTATTTTGAGGTTATCTCGAGATGAATTCGGGGAATAGCGTCAAGGCGGCCCGGTCCTCGAGCAGACCTCCTTTTTGTTACACACACCCAGGAAGCAGCCGTCTAACTCCCAGGTACCTATTTACTGCAAGATAACAGGAGCATCAGGGTGAAAGACACTCTGCCTATTTGTTAGTCCTGCCTCAGGACTACGAATCCAGTCTCCGTGGTGTAGTGGTAAGACACTCCCCTGGCGTTCCGGGAGCGCTTTGTCATGGGTTCGTATCCTGGCCGGGGAGGATTTACTGGGTGCAAATCCTTAACTGTAGCCTCTGTTTAACTCAACAGTAAAATGAGTACTTGGTTGTAACAACGATTCTTCGCGGCGGGGATCGTATTCCAGGGACCTGCCCGAAACGCTACGCGTACTAGTGGCTGTACAAGATTGTAACAAGTCTTGTATATATCTAAATATATATATATAAAGAGGAGAATTGAACGTTTTGTCTGGGAGAGGTGTGAGACATTTTAGTGATATCGTGTTTGTTGCGGCCCTATTGGGTCGCAACTGGGTTCTTCTCTGATGTTATCAGAGTTTGGGTATCCGGCCCCAAGTTAGTAGTGGCTTTCAAGGGGTGTGTTCCGTAACGCAAGTAAATTAAAGGGGAAGGGATACAAATGCACTAATTTAAATATATAATTTCACCACCACCATAAATAAATATATCACAGTCACTCGGGGGGTATAAATACACAATGTACAGAATCGTCTTCCTCTGAAGACACGGGATGCTCCACGGTGCTCACGATGAGTAGCCCTGGTTCTCTTCGTCGTGGCCCACAATGAATCCTCTGATTCTTTCGGCGAATCTACCCCGGCTACAGGCCAGCCAAATCACAGTCCCACTGGGTGCACCGTTGTGGAGGCCTTCAACCACAAATCCAGCCTGTAGCTGGCTGGTTCCGATCAGCTCCGCTGTGTAGGCCACTCCACGACCGCTACTAGGGTTGCGAGGCAGGAGCCTCGTGTGATTCCACAGATCACTCTCCTCACCACAGTGGCTAATCTCTTCCACCAGCCAGCCCCCAGATACGACGAATCCTGGTACTGCCACGTCACAGGCAGGCTAACACACTCAACAGTGCCCGTCCGGGGGTGACTCACAGCTTCCTCAGAGCAAACTCGTGGAGAGACTATGGCTGCCTTGGGTAGACTGCTTCATCATTCAATACAGCAGTTCCAGGTCGACTCTGTAATCAGACACGTCATTAGTACTGGTTACACTCTAGGGCACCTCACTTACAGGCTTTGACACAAACGTCTACCTATCCACTCCATAGATGGCGTTGCTGTCTAAGTGCCACCTCACCAGAGGTCAGCAGCGGCTATGTTATGAGCTGATTAAGATGGGAAACCAGCCCTTGTGGCCGGTATATCCCGCCCTCGCTAGATGGCGTCGTCCATTTGGAGGGGGTTTCGGGAGCTGACCCACAGATGGCGTTGTCGTCACCGCTCCGTGCTCGGACGCTGGACTCGGGTCCGTAACAGTGTTCTGGCCGGGGAGGATTGACTGGGCGCCAATCCTTAACTGTAGCTCTGTTCACCCAGCAGTGAATGCGTACCAGGTTATTAAACCATTTAGCGGGTCATATTCTGGGGGAAAATTTAGGATTCAGGACTTGTCCGAAACGCTATGCGTGCTAGTGGCTTTACAAGAATGTACGAACTCTTGTATATATATATATATATATATATATATATATATATATATATATTATATATATATTATTAAAATATGACCGAAAAAGTAAGATTAATAATTCTAACACGAATTTTCTCAGTCTTTCGTACATTACGCTTCACTGTTGGAGGTAAATCAAAAATCAATTCTCCAAAATTCATTTTTATTTCTAGTCTGATGCGACACGGGCGCGTTTCGTAAACTTATTACATTTTCAAAGACTTTAGTTCACAAATACACAACTGAATAGAACTTACGTATCTCCGATTTTATATCTACATTTGAGTGAGGGTGGAAGGGGTGATGTGGCATTAACACAAGACAGAACAAAGTGTGGTATTAATAGGGTATTAATTTCATCAACACAAGACAGAACAAGAGTATTAATAGGGTATTAATTTCATCACACAAGACAGAACACGAAACAATGGATATTGAATAGAAGTGTTTGTAGAAAGCCTATTGGTCCATATTTCTTGATGCTTCTATATTGGAGCGGAGTCTTGAGGTGGGTAGAATATAGTTGTGCAATAATTGGCTGTTGATTGCTGGTGTTGACTTCTTGATGTGTAGTGCCTCGCAAACGTCAAGCCGCCTGCTATCGCTGTATCTATCGATGATTTCTGTGTTGTTTACTAGGATTTCTCTGGCGATGGTTTGGTTGTGGAAAGAGATTATTTTTTCCTTAATGGAGCCCTGTTGCTTATGCATGCCCGATTTGCCAAATAAGCCAAGTTTTCATGAATTATTTTTTTTTCGACTACCTAACCTACCTAACCTAACCTAACCTAACTTTTTCGGCTACCTAACCTAACCTAACCTATAAAGATAGATTAGGTTAGGTTAGGTAGGGTTGGTTAGGTTCGGTCATATATCTACGTTAATTTTAACTCCAATAAAATAAAATTGACCTCATACATAATGAAATAAGTAGCTTTGTCCTTTCATAAGAAAAAAATTAGAGAAAATATATTAATTCAGGAAAACTTGGCTTATTAGGCAAATCGGGCCTTGCATAGTAGGCTGAGAAGTGCGTTCTGGCTACTAGGTACGACATATATATATATATATATATATATATATATGTGTGTGTGTGTGTATATATCACGAAAATAAACACGTGATTAAGAATGTGACAATGTCAGACCACGGAGGAAAAATGAAACAGGAATTTCCTTAAGTACTTTCGTATATTAAATACATCTTCAGAAGGTCACTTCTGAAGATGTATTTAATATACAGAAATGTATTTAATTTATATAAGATGTATTTAATATTCAGAAGGAAGGACCTTCTGAAGATGTATTTAATATACGAAAGTACTTAAGGAAATTCCTGTTTCATTTTTCCTCCGTGGTCTGACATTGTCATATATATATATATATATATATATATATATATATATATATATATATATATATATATATATATATATATATATATATAATACAGCGATAGCAGGAGGCTCGACATTTGCGAAGCACTACACATCAAGAAGTTAACACCAGCAATCAACGTCCAATTAATGCACAAGTATATTCTACCCACTTCAAGACTCTGAACCAATATAGAAGCATCAAGAAATATGGGCCAATAGGCCCTTTGTAGTTACTTCCATTCTTCCCTTTGATTTACCCAATTTATACCCATTGCACCGTGTTCTGTCTTGTGTTGAAAGTTTGTTCTATCTTGTGTTGAAAGTTTTGTTCACCTCATCCAAAACTGTTGTAACATATCACCTCACCCAAATGCGGGCATATAATATGAAAGCTGTTTAAATGATAGCATAGTAGAACTCTGTTTAGTGTTTGCAGGTTATAGTTGTGTGTGTGTAAACTAAAGTCTTTGAAAATGTAATAAGTTATTACGAAACGCGTTCAAGTGTCGCGTCAGACTAGAAATAAAAATGAATTTTGGAGAATTGATTTTTCAATTACTATCGACAGTGAAAAGAAACTTAAGAAATATTGAGAAAATTCGTGTGAGAATTATTACTCTTACTTTTTTGGTCATATTTAATAATATATATATATATATATATATATATATATATATATATATATATATATATATATATATATATATATATATATATGTCGTACCTAGTAGCCAGAACTCACTTCTCAGCCTACTATTCAAGGCCCGATTTGCCTAATAAGCCAAGTTTTCCTGAATTAATATATTTACTATAATTTTTTTCTTATGAAATGATAAAGCAACCCTTTTGACTATGTATGAGGTCAATTTTTTTTTATTGGAGTTAAAATTAACGTAGATATATGACCGAACCTAACCAACCCTACCTAACCTAACCTAACCTATATATATAGGTAAGGTTAGGTTAGGTAGCCAAAAAAAGCTAGGTTAGGTTAGGTTAGGTAGATTAGGTAGACGAAAAAACATTAATTCATGAAAACTTGGCTTATTAAGCAAATCGGGCATTGCATAGTAGGCTGAGAAGTGAGTTCTGGCTACTAGGTACGACATATATATATATATATATATATATATATATATATATATATATATATATATATATATATATATATATATATATATATATATATATATATATATATATATATATCCTCCCTGGTCAACACAGCCTCCCTGGTCAACACAGCCTCCCTGGTCAACACAGCCTCCCTGGTCAACACAGCCTCCCTGGTCAACACAGCCTCCCTGGTCAGCACAGCCTCCCTGGTCAACACAGCCTCCCTGGTCAGCACAGCCTCCCTGGTCAGCACAGCCTCCCTGGTCAGCACAGCCTCCCTGGTCAGCACAGCCTCCCTGGTCAGCACAGCCTCCCTGGTCAACACAGCCTCCCTGGTCAGCACAGCCTCCCTGGTCAACACAGCCTCCCTGGTCAGCACAGCCTCCCTGGTCAGCACAGCCTCCCTGGTCAACACAGCCTCCCTGGTCAGCACAGCCTCCCTGGTCAGCACAGCCTCCCTGGTCAACACAGCCTCCCTGGTCAACACAGCCTCCCTGGTCAACACAGCCTCCCTGGTCAACACAGCCTCCCTGGTCAACACAGCCTCCCTGGTCAGCACAGCCTCCCTGGTCAGCACAGCCTCCCTGGTCAACACAGCCTCCCTGGTCAGCACAGCCTCCCTGGTCAGCACAGCCTCCCTGGTCAGCACAGCCTCCCTGGTCAGCACAGCTCCCTGGTCAACACAGCCTCCCTGGTCAGCACAGCCTCCCTGGTCAACACAGCCTCCCTGGTCAGCACAGCCTCCCTGGTCAGCACAGCCTCCCTGGTCAACACAGCCTCCCTGGTCAGCACAGCCTCCCTGGTCAGCACAGCCTCCCTGGTCAACACAGCCTCCCTGGTCAACACAGCCTCCCTCCCTGTCAACACAGCCTCCCTGGTCAACACAGCCTCCCTGGTCAACACAGCCTCCCTGGTCAACACAGCCTCCCTGGTCAGCACAGCCTCCCTGGTCAGCACAGCCTCCCTGGTCAACACAGCCTCCCTGGTCAGCACAGCCTCCCTGGTCAACACAGCCTCCCTGGTCAACACAGCCTCCCTGGTCAAGGACGACCCCCCCCCCCCCCCCCCCCGGGGTAGTTGTGTCGTTATGGCATCCGTGCACGAATGCTACGTGTCGTCTCATGACTGAGGATGTGGTGCGTGTACTAATAGATCTGAAGTTTAACTCGCGACCTGAATCAGTGCACGTTCGTGTTTGTGGTTAACAGTGCACACTCCGCTGAGAGCACGACACTGATCAGGGTTGAGCTCTGGGCCTTTGGTTCCGTCTGCAACTGTCAATCAACAGGTATACAGATTCCTGAGCCTTCTGGGCTCTATCATATCTACATTTGAAACTGTGAATGGAGTCAGCCTCTACCACATCACTGCGTAATGCATTCCATCCATTAACTACTCTGAAACTGAAAAAGTTCTTTCTAACGTTCCTGTGGCTCATTTGGGTACTCAGTCTCCACCTGTGTCCCCTTGTTCGCGTACCACCCGTGTGGTACCTTAGCCCGAATGCTGTCGTATCACTCCTTTGATCGTTGCATTCGTCTGGCAGGTGCTGTCACGCTGCCACCAAGCATGCAACTCGTGTTGAGTGCTTGCTGTACGATATCCACTTAGGGGGGAGAGTTTGGCTGCCTTCAAGACTATTCCTTGACACACCTGCTGGGTTCAACTCTGGCAGCAACTTGTTTACAACATTATTTATATGCATCATGAGGAAACATTGTTAGAAAGAAGTCTATTTCCAGTGGGAAATCACTGGCATATATCAGGACCAACTAGGCCTCATACAGACCCCGTGGGACTCTGTTGGTAATATCTTGCCAGTCTCATGTCTTTCCTCGCTGTAATTTCTTGTCTTGGGTTACTAAGGTACACTGTTATCCATTGGAACAAATTCCCTCTCATTCCTGCCGGTTTTCCCACTTGTTTGATTCTCCATCATTCTTGAGCCGGGCCTCTCTGCTTTGCTTGTTTTTTCACTACATATTACACGGGAGTCTTTGATGAATACTGCATTTTGTAATGACTTCTGACAGTTTGGTTTCTGTGAGTGCAGTTACATTTGGAATCTCTTCACACTTCCGTTCCTTCAGTCCGTGTGAAAAAGTCAGCTCAGAAATTGGCAGGCATCATTGTAAGATCCATAGTCACACACTGGCTTCATAAACACTTCCAGCTCACTTATGGAAGGTTTTGGATCAAACAATTCAAATTGTGAACTGTCAGCGGAAGAGCTCTCAACTCGAAACTTTTCAAGCGTTATGTATTGACATGGACGAAGGCCACCATGCGTTGTTACTTTTCCACACACATGTTCGATGACTTAAGAGGAAATGTAACCGAACGATTATTGGAGATCTATTCCTTCCATGCAGTCTTACTATTGAATTTGTCCTTCCCTTTTGGTTGTGGGGGTGACTGTGAGGGGGTGCTGGGGTTAGGGAAAAAGAGTCTGGCCACGATAGTATGGTGCTGGAAGGGAAATAGTTTCAAGAGTAGGAGAGCACGGGGGCAAGGTGGTGGTCTATTGGATTGAGCGTTGACGGGGGGTGCGAACGTGTTTGGTAAGGGTTTTGTTAGACCAGTAGAATTGGCGAAGAAATCTTCTCCAATTCTTGAATACACGGAGAAGTGCTTGTAAGGGAACAACGCGTCATTTTCTGTCTGAAATTGACTTAGTTTCTTCGTTTTCACTTGCGGGTGAGTTTAAGTCTGACTCACGACAATATGTTGACACAAGTGGAAGGGATGCTGGGACAACTTTTTCTGCCACTTTTGGCGAGGACTCAGAGGGCCAAAATTATGTGGCTGATTTCTCATCGAATATAACTCTTGCTCACAAATCAGTCTTCAGCTCCAGAAATTCATTTTGACAATCATCAGGAAGTTTTTCTACTGATAGTTTGATTGGATTTCACATTACATCCAACTTCTCATGACAGAGTTCAGGGAATATCGGCTTAATTACTTTTTTCAGTGCTGTCAAATATGATAAAATTAAATGTTTTGTAAAATCTGGAAGCACTTGATCATCACCTTGTCAGCAACAAGAACTGTTGACAGTTTCTCAAACACTACAATGGTTTTTATCTTGACCTTTCTCTTCCAATGTTGCAGCTTCATCATGGACGCTTTCAAGGATCAATGACTTCTATGATGTTTGTATTCCTTCCTTGCATCTCAATATTTAGTTTGTTCTGCTGCTCAAAAATGTCTACCAAACAGGCAAGGCGCGTGATCATATTCCTTATTATACAATCAGGCAGAAATTACGATCTTACTCTGAACTTTGAAATAATTTGAGTTCATCTTTTAAGCTCAAATACTCGTTCGGTTACATTTCTTCTCAAGACATCGAACATGTGTGTGTGGAAAAGCAGCAAGTGATGATGGTGTGATGTCAATACATAACGATTGAAAACTCGCGAGTTGAGAGCCCTTCCGCTGACAGCGTTCACAATTTGAATTGTTCCAAAACCTTCCTTAAGTGAGCCGGAAGTGTTTATGAGGCCAGTGTCTGACGATTGATCTTACAATTATAACTGGCAATTTCGGAGCTGGCTATTTCACACAAACTTGAAATCCAGCATTTCCCGCCAATACTGCTGGTGCTCCACCTGTACAGCACCTCACACATCCCACAAAAGATTTTCTGACCCAATTAATATGAAAATTTGTCCAAAATATCTGAGGCCTTGGTAGCTGTTGCAAGAGGAGAACAAGAGAGAAATTCCACTTTAAATGAAGTCAAGTGAAGATATCTTGCTAACACCAGCACCTGGGACCGCGATGTCAAATATGTCGATTTCAAGTTGAATTTAAAATGAGGAAAATGCTGCAGACTTAATCTCCTGCACAATTTGGTCCCTGATGTGACTGCTCAGGTCGCTCAGTCTCCTTTCAACATCACTCTTCCATACTAAAATTCCTGCAAGTTTTTTTTCTATTTTTTTCCTTAAATCCGTTTCCCAACACAATTTCAGTCATTTAGCGAGCGCCAGGATGATCGTGGATTACGAGGAATCATTGTACCAAGCTTTGTTACATATACCACACTGAGGTAGTTCACCTCCATTGATGGGGACGGATGAGAGTCTATATTCAGTATATTAATCATCGTTCTCTCTCTCGTCACTCACTCGGCATGAGAGCCGCCACTCATGACGGCTTCCAAACTCTGCGTAAGAAAGTAAAAAAGTCAAATATAACTATCAATGGAATATCTCCACACACAGTGAATATATATATATATATATATATATATATATATATATATATAATAATATATATATATATCACTCTGGGAGGGACAGTATGTGGAAGGGGAGGTGGGTCAGTATAGTGTGGAAGAGGAGGGGTCAGTAGTGTGGAAGGGGAGGTGGGTCAGTAGTGTGAAAGGGGAGGCGGGTCAGTAGTGTGCGAGGGGAGGTGGGTCAGTAGTGTGGAAGGGGAGGTGGGTCAGTAGTGTGGAAGGGGAGGCGGGTCAGTAGTGTGGAAGGGGAGGTGGGTCAGTAGTTGTGAAGGGGAGGTGGGTCAGTAGTGTGGAAGGGGAGATGGGTCCAGTAGTGTGGAAAGGGAGGGTGGTCAGTAGTGTGGAAGGGGAGGTGGGTCGTAGTGTGGAAGGGGAGGCGGGTCAGTAGTGTGGAAGGGGAGGTGGGTCATAAGTGTGGAAGGGGAGGTGGGTCAGTAGTGTGGAAGGGGAGGTGGGTCAGTAGTGTGGAAGGGGAGGCGGGTCAGTAGTGTGGAAGGGGAGGTGGGTCAGTAGTGTGGAAGGGGAGGCGGGTCAGTAGTGTGGAAGGGGAGGTGGGTCAGTAGTGTGGAAGGGGAGGCGAGTCAGTAGTGTGGAAGGGGAGGTGGGTTCAGTAGTGTGGAAGGGGAGGCGGGTCAGTAGTGTGGGAAGGGAGGTGGGTCAGTAGTGTGGAAGGGGAGGCGGGTCAGTAGTGTGGAAGGGGAGGTGGGTCAATAGTGTGGAAGGGGAGGCGGGTCAGTAGTGTGGAAGGGGAGGAGGGTCAGTAGTGTGGAAGGGGAGGTGGGACAGTATTGTGGAAGGGGAGGTGGGTCAGTAGTGTTTAAGGGGAGGCGGGTCAGTAGTGTGGAAGGGGAGGTGGGACAGTAGTGTGGAAGGGGAGGTGGGACAGTAGTGTGGAAGGGGAGGCGGGACAGTAGTGTGGAAGGGGAGGTGGGTCAGTAGTGTGGAAGGGGAGGTGGGTCAGTAGTGTGGAAGGGGAGGCGGGACAGTAGTGTGGAAGGGGAGGTGGGACAGTAGTTAAGGTGTGGAAGG
>NC_059602.1:1839671-1942171 GCF_020424385.1 Procambarus clarkii
TCACACTCTCACTCTCTCACTCTCTCACACTCTGTCTTAGACTTGGGTTCAATAGAAATAACATTAATATTCCTCTAATGAAACTAATGTTTACGAAGGCAAATAAATACTTTCATGAGTCGAATACTTTAAGGTTAAGATTGTCATATTCGGCTGAGAGTTGAAGGTGGAACTATTTAGTTCCCAGACCCTTCATGACGGGCTCTGTTGAGGCTCTTTGACCAGTACTTGTGTCTACCTCTGGTGCACCCTTGGATAATTTATTACTTGTGTTCTACTGGTCGAGAGAATGTATTCAAAACGCTAGTTTGTCGTATATTACGGCGTCACTACGTAAGATAAGGGTATCAGGAGAAAGCACTAAGCTATTACAACTATATAGCACTTGGAAGAGGGGATCAGGATATAGATTTGGGATGGGACGAAGGGAGGGAATTTTGTCCAACCACTTGTGGACGGTCGGGGATTTAACGCCGACCTGCATAAAGCCAGACCGTCTCTCTACCGTCCAGTCCAAGTGGTGATCACTAATGGAGTGATGTACTTGGTAATGATACAGAGTGAGGATACCACGTGAAGTAGAGTCTGTTGGGCGACCACCTGGCCACACTGTAGAGGAACGAGAGCAAGCCGGGTAGTCCTCGACACCTGATGGCCAAACCACACATCAGAAAGGGCAGAAACAACGACGTTTCGGTCCATCGTGGAGCCGTATGATAATACTCCAGGACGGTCCGAAACGTCGTCGTCTCTTCACTTTCTGATGTGTGGTTTGGTCATCATATTTAATAATAATAATTACAATGAAATCATATCTTCAGCCTCGTTAGTGTGACTGAGGGTGTCACACATGCTGGACACTGATCTAACACTGGGTACATCTTGGGCACTGATCTTACACTGGGTACATCTTGGGCACTGATCTAACACTGGGTACATCTTGGGCACTGATCTAACACTGGGTACATCTTGGGCACTGATCTTACACTGGGTACATCTTGGGCACTGATCTAACACTGGGTACATCTTGGGCACTGATCTAACACTGGGTACAAGCTGGACACTGATCTAACACTGGGTACATCTTGGGCACTGATCTAACACTGGGTACATGCTGGGCACTGATCTAACACTGGGTACATGCTGGGCACTGATCTAACACTGAATACATACTGGGCACTGATCTAACACTGGGTACATACTGGGCACTGATCTAACACTGGATACATACTGGGCACTGATCTAACACTGGGTACATACTGGGCACTGATCTAACACTGGGTACATACTGGGCACTGATCTAACACTGGGTACATACTGGGCACTGATCTAACACTGGGTACATCTTGGGCACTGATCTAACACTGGGTACATCTTGGGCACTGATCTAACACTGGGTACATCTTGGGCACTGATCTAACACTGGGTACAAGCTGGGCACTGATCTAACACTGGGTACATGCTGGGCACTGATCTAACACTGAATACATACTGGGCACTGATCTAACACTGGGTACATGCTGGGCACTGATCTAACACTGGGTACATACTGGGCACTGATCTAACACTGGGTACATACTGGGCACTGATCTAACACTGGGTACATACTGGGCACTGATCTAACACTGGATACATGCTGGGCACTGATCTAACACTGGGTACATGCTGGGCACTGATCTAACACTGGGTACATGCTGGGCACTGATCTAACACTGGGTACATACTGGGCACTGATCTAACACTGGATACATACTGGGCACTGATCTAACACTGGGTACATGCTGGGCACTGATCTAACACTGGGTACATGCTGGACACTGATCTAACACTGGGTACATGCTGGGCACTGATCTAACACTGGGTACATGCTGGACACTGATCTAACACTGGGTACATGCTGGACACTGATCTAACACTGGGTACATGCTGGGCACTGATCTAACACTGGGTTCATGCTGGGCACTGATCTAACACTGGGTACATGCTGGGCACTGATCTAACACTGGGTACATGCTGGGCACTGATCTAACACTGGGTTCATGCTGGGCACTGATCTAACACTGGGTACATGCTGGGCACTGATCTAACACTGGGTACATGCTGGGCACTGATCTAACACTGGGTACATGCTGGAAACTGATCTAACACTGGGTACATGCTGGGCACTGATCTAACACTGGGTACATGCTGGGCACTGATCTAACACTGGGTACATGCTGGGCACTGATCTAACACTGGGTACATGCTGGAAACTGATCTAACACTGGGTACATGCTGGAAACTGATCTAACACTGGGTACATGCTGGACACAGATCTAACACTGGGTACAAGCTGGGCACTGATCTAACACTGGGTACATGCTGGGCACTGATCTAACACTGGGTACATGCTGGGCACTGATCTAACACCCATATGTCCCCCCAAGTGCCTGTTACAGTCTGAACGAAAACCAACTCACGACCAGCGTTTAAACACTAAGGTTGAGTATAGTATTGATATCGTGTGTCATCAACATTTAATGTAGTAGTTTATGTATTGGAGAGTGAAGATGGAAGAGGAATAATGTGCGTGTGTAGGCAGCGGTGGGATGCTTGAGGTGTGTGATGGGAAGGGAGCCCAACCAGGTCTCTATTGATTCTGGCAGATTGTAGTGAATACCAGATGACCTGCACCCGCTCCTAGGCTCTTCACTCCCAGCACCACCCTTGTGTGTGTGTGTGCTTCCACCTCCACCCTTGTGTGTGTCTATGTGTGCCTACACCACCATCCTTGTGTGTGTGCCTCCACCTCCACCCTTGTGTGTGTGCCTCCACCACCACCCATGTGTGTGTGTGTGTGCCTCCACCTCCACCCTTGTGTGTGTGTGCCTCCACCACCACCCTTGTGTGTGTGCCTCCACCACTACCCTTGTTTGCGCCTCCACCACCACCACCCTTGTGTGTGTGTGCCTCCACCTCCACCACCACCCTTGTGTGTGTGTGCCACCACCTCCACCCTTGTGTGTGTGTGCCACCACCTCCACCCTTGTGTGTGTGTGCCTCCACCACCATCCTTGTGAGTGTGTGTGCCTCCACCTCCACCCTTGTGTGAGTGTGCCTCCACCTCCACCCTTGTGTGTGTGTGTGCCTCCACCTCCCCCTTGTGTGTGTGTGTGTGCCTCCACCTCCACCCTTGTGTGCGTGTGTGCCTCCACCACCACCCTTGTGTGCGTGTGCCTCCACCACCATCCATGTCAGTGTGTGCCTCCACCTCCCCCTTGTGTGTGTGTGCCACCACCTCCACCCTTGTGTGTGTGTGTGCCTCCACCACCACCCTTGTGTGTGTGCCTCCACCACCACCCTTGTGTGTGTGTGTGTGCCTCCACCACCACCCTTGTGTGTGTGTGCCTCCACCTCCCCCTTGTGTGTGTGTGTGTGCCTCCACCTCCCCCTTGTGTGTGTGTGTGTGTGCCTCCACCACCACCCTTGTGTGTGTGTGTGTGTGCCTCCACCACCACCCTTGTGTGCGTGTGTGCCTCCACCACCACCCTTGTGAGTGTGTGTGCCTCCACCACCACCCTTGTGTGTGTGTGTGCCTCCACCACCACCCTTGTGTGTGTGTGTGCCTCCACCACCACCCTTGTGTGTGTGTGCCTCCACCACCACCCTTGTGTGTGTGTGTGCCTCCACCACCACCCTTGTGTGTGTGTGCTTCCACCTCCCCCTTGTGTGTGTGTGTGCCTCCACCACCACCCTTGTGTGTGTGTGCCTCCACCACCACCCTTGTGTGTGTGTGCCTCCACCACCACCCTTGTGTGTGTGTGCCTCCACCTCCCCCTTGTGTGTGTGTGTGCCTCCACCTCCCCCTTGTGTGTGTGTGTGTGTGCCTCCACCACCACCCTTGTGTGTGTGTGTGTGTGCCTCCACCACCACCCTTGTGTGCGTGTGTGCCTCCACCACCACCCTTGTGTGTGTGTGTGTGCCTCCACCTCCACCCTTGTGTGTGTGTGTGTGCCTCCACCACCACCCTTGTGTGTGTGCCTCCACCACCACCCTTGTGTGTGTGTGCCTCCACCACCACCCTTGTGTGTGTGTGTGTGCCTCCACCACCACCCTTGTGTGTGTGTGCCTCCACCACCATCCTTGTGTGTGTGTGTGCCTCCACCTCCCCCTTGTGTGTGCGTGTGTGCCTCCACCACCACCCTTGTGTGTGTGTGCCTCCACCACCACCCTTGTGTGCGTGTGTGTGCCTCCACCTCCACCCTTGTGTGTGTGTGTGCCTCCACCTCCACCCTTGTGTGTGTGTGTGCCTCCACCTCCCCCTTGTGTGTGTGTGTGTGCCTCCACCACCACCCTTGTGTGTGTGTGTGCCTCTACCACCACCCTTGTGTGCGTGTGTGTGCCTCCACCTCCACCCTTGTGTGTGTGTGTGCCTCCACCTCCACCCTTGTGTGTGTGTGTGCCTCCACCTCCCCCTTGTGTGTGTGTGTGTGCCTCCACCACCACCCTTGTGTGTGTGTGTGCCTCCACCACCACCCTTGTGTGCGTGTGTGTGCCTCCACCTCCACCTTGTGTGTGTGTGTGCCTCCACCTCCACCCTTGTGTGTGTGTGTGCCTCCACCTCCACCTTGTGTGTGTGTGTGTGTGCCTCCACCACCACCCTTGTGTGTGTGTGTGCCTCCACCACCACCCTTGTGTGCGTGTGTGCCTCCACCACCACCCTTGTGTGTGTGTGCCTCCACCACCACTCTTGTGTGTGTGCCTCCACCACCACCCTTGTGAGTGTGTGCCTCCACCACCACCCTTGTGTGTGCCTCCACCACCATCCTTGTGTGTGTGTGCCTCCACCACCACCCTTGTGTGTGTGTGCCTCCACCACCACCCTTGTGTGTGTGCCTCCACCACCACCCTTGTGAGTGTTTGCCTCCACCACCACCCTTGTGTGTGTGTGCCTCCACCACCACCCTTGTGTGTGTGCCTCCACCACCACCCTTGTGAGTGTGTGTGCCTCCACCACCACCCTTGTGTGTGTGTGTGCCTCCACCACCACCCTTGTGTGTGTGTGCCTCCACCACCAATCTTGTGTGTGTGTGCCTCCACCACCACCCTTGTGTGCGTGTGTGCCTCCACCACCACCCTTGTGTGTGTGTGTACCTCCACCACCACCCTTGTGTGTGTGCCTCCACCACCACCCTTGTGTGCGTGTGTGCCTCCACCACCACCCTTGTGTGCGTGTGTGCCTCCACCACCACCCTGTGTGTGTGCCTCCACCACCATCCTTGTGAGTGTGTGTGTGCCTCCACCACTACCCTTGTGTGTGTGCCTCCACCACCACCCTTGTGTGCGTGTGTGCCTCCACCACCACCCTTGTGTGTGTGTGTGCCTCCACCACCACCCTTGTGTGTGTGCCTCCACCACCACCCTTGTGTGTGTGTGTGTGTGCCTCCACCACCACCCTTGTGTGCGTGTGTGCCTCCACCACCACCCTTGTGTGTGTGTGTGCCTCCACCACCACCCTTGTGTGTGTGCCTCCACCACCACCCTTGTGTGTGTGCCTCCACCACCACCCTTGTGTGCGTGTGTGCCTCCACCACCACCCTTGTGTGTGTGCCTCCACCACCATCCTTGTGAGTGTGTGTGTGCCTCCACCACCACCCTTGTGTGTGTGTGTGTGTGCCTCCACCACCACCCTTGTGTGTGTGCCTCCACCACCACCCTTGTGTGTGTGTGTGTGCCTCCACCACCACCCTTGTGTGTGTGTGTGCCTCCACCACCACCCTTGTGTGTGTGTGTGTGCCTCCACCACCACCCTTGTGTGTGTGTGCCTCCACCACCACCCTTGTGTGTGTGTGTGTGTGTGCCTCCACCACCACCCTTGTGTGTGTGTGTGTGCCTCCACCACCACCCTTGTGTGTGTGTGTGTGCCTCCACCACCACCCTTGTGTGTGTGTGTGCCTCCACCACCACCCTTGTGTGTGTGTGCCTCCACCACCACCCTTGTGTGTGTGTGCCACCACCACCACCCTTGTGTGTGTGTGCCTCCACCACCACCCTTGTGTGTGTGTGTGCCTCCACCACCCTTGTGAGTGTGTGTGCCTCCACCACCACCCTTGTGAGTGTGTGTGCCTCCACCACCACCCTTGTGTGTGTGTGCCTCCACCTCCCCCTTGTGTGTGTGTGTGCCTCCACCACCACCCTTGTGTGTGTGTGCCTCCACCACCACCCTTGTGTGTGTGTGCCTCCACCACCACCCTTGTGTGTGTGTGCCTCCACCACCACCCTTGTGTGTGTGTGCCTCCACCTCCCCCTTGTGTGTGTGTGTGCCTCCACCACCACCCTTGTGTGTGTGTGTGTGCCTCCACCTCCACCCTTGTGTGTGTGTGCCTCCACCTCCACCCTTGTGTGTGTGTGCCTCCACCTTCCCCTTGTGTGTGTGTGTGTGTGCCTCCACCACCACCCTTGTGTGTGTGCCTCCACCACCACCCTTGTGTGTGTGTGCCTCCACCACCACCCTTGTGTGTGTGTGTGTGCCTCCACCACCACCCTTGTGTGTGTGTGCCTCCACCACCATCCTTGTGTGTGTGTGTGCCTCCACCTCCCCCTTGTGTGTGCGTGTGTGCCTCCACCACCACCCTTGTGTGTGTGTGCCTCCACCACCACCCTTGTGTGCGTGTGTGTGCCTCCACCACCACCCTTGTGTGCGTGTGTGTGCCTCCGCCACCACCCTTGTGTGTGTGTGTGCCTCCACCTCCACCCTTGTGTGTGTGTGTGCCTCCACCTCCCCCTTGTGTGTGTGTGTGTGCCTCCACCACCACCGTTGTGTGTGTGTGTGCCTCCACCACCACCCTTGTGTGCGTGTGTGTGCCTCCACCTCCACCCTTGTGTGTGTGTGTGCCTTCACCTCCACCCTTGTGTGTGTGTGTGCCTCCACCTCCCCCTTGTGTGTGTGTGTGTGCCTCCACCACCACCCTTGTGTGTGTGTGTGCCTCCACCACCAGCCTTGTGTGCGTGTGTGTGCCTCCACCTCCACCCTTGTGTGTGTGTGTGCCTCCACCTCCACCCTTGTGTGTGTGTGTGCCTCCACCTCCCCCTTGTGTGTGTGTGTGTGTGCCTCCACCACCACCCTTGTGTGTGTGTGTGTGTGCCTCCACCACCACCCTTGTGTGTGTGTGTGCCTCCACCACCACCCTTGTGTGCGTGTGTGCCTCCACCACCACCCTTGTATGTGTGTGCCTCCACCACCACCCTTGTGTGTGTGCCTCCACCACCACCCTTGTGAGTGTGTGCCTCCACCACCACCCTTGTGTGTGTGCCTCCACCACCATCCTTGTGTGTGTGTGCCTCCACCACCACCCTTGTGTGTGTGTGCCTCCACCACCACCCTTGTGTGTGTGCCTCCACCACCACCCTTGTGAGTGTTTGCCTCCACCACCACCCTTGTGTGTGTGTGCCTCCACCACCACCCTTGTGTGTGTGCCTCCACCACCACCCTTGTGAGTGTGTGTGCCTCCACCACCACCCTTGTGTGTGTGTGTGCCTCCACCACCACCCTTGTGTGTGTGTGCCTCCACCACCACCCTTGTGTGTGTGTGCCTCCACCACCACCCTTGTGTGCGTGTGTGCCTCCACCACCACCCTTGTGTGTGTGTGTGCCTCCACCACCACCCTTGTGTGTGTGCCTCCACCACCACCCTTGTGTGTGTGTGTGCCTCCACCACCATCCTTGTGTGTGTGTGTGTGCCTCCACCACCACCCTTGTGTGTGTGTGTGTGCCTCCACCACCACCCTTGTGTGTGTGTGTGTGCCTCCACCACCACCCTTGTGTGCGTGTGTGCCTCCACCACCACCCTTGTGTGCGTGTGTGCCTCCACCACCACCCTTGTGTGTGTGCCTCCACCACCATCCTTGTGAGTGTGTGTGTGCCTCCACCACTACCCTTGTGTGTGTGCCTCCACCACCACCCTTGTGTGCGTGTGTGCCTCCACCACCACCCTTGTGTGTGTGTGTGCCTCCACCACCACCCTTGTGTGTGTGCCTCCACCACCACCCTTGTGTGTTTGTGTGTGCCTCCACCACCACCCTTGTGTGCGTGTGTGCCTCCACCACCACCCTTGTGTGCGTGTGTGCCTCCACCACCACCCTTGTGTGTGTGTGTGCCTCCACCACCACCCTTGTGTGTGTGCCTCCACCACCACCCTTGTGTGTTTGTGTGTGCCTCCACCACCACCCTTGTGTGCGTGTGTGCCTCCACCACCACCCTTGTGTGTGTGTGTGCCTCCACCACCACCGTTGTGTGTGTGCCTCCACCACCACCCTTGTGTGCGTGTGTGCCTCCACCACCACCCTTGTGTGTGTGCCTCCACCACCATCCTTGTGAGTGTGTGTGTGTGCCTCCACCACCACCCTTGTGTGTGTGCCTCCACCACCACCCTTGTGTGTGTGTGTGTGCCTCCACCACCACCCTTGTGTGTGTGTGTGTGCCTCCACCACCACCCTTGTGTGTGTGTGTGCCTCCACCACCACCCTTGTGTGTGTGTGTGTGCCTCCACCACCACCCTTGTGTGTGTGTGCCTCCACCACCACCCTTGTGTGTGTGTGTGTGTGCCTCCACCACCACCCTTGTGTGTGTGCCTCCACCACCACCCTTGTGTGTGTGTGTGTGCCTCCACCACCACCCTTGTGTGTGTGTGTGTGCCTCCACCACCACCCTTGTGTGTGTGCCTCCACCACCACCCTTGTGTGTGTGTGTGCCTCCACCACCACCCTTGTGTGTGTGTGCCTCCACCACCACCCTTGTGTGTGTGTGTGCCTCCACCACCACCCTTGTGAGTGTGTGTGCCTCCACCACCACCCTTGTGTGTGTGTGTGCCTCCACCACCATCCTTGTGTGTGTGTGTGTGCCTCCACCACCACCCTTGTGTGTGTGTGTGTGCCTCCACCACCACCCTTGTGTGTGTGTGTGTGCCTCCACCACCACCCTTGTGTGTGTGTGCCTCCACCTCCCCCTTGTGTGTGTGTGTGCCTCCACCACCATCCTTGTGAGTGTGTGCCTCCACCTCCCCCTTGTGTGTGTGTGTGCCTCCACCACCACCCTTGTGTGTGTGTGCCTCCACCTCCCCCTTGTGTGTGTGTGTGCCTCCACCACCATCCTTGTGAGTGTGTGTGTGCCTCCACCACCACCCTTGTGTGTGTGTGTGCCTCCACCACCACCCTTGTGT
The DNA here is from genome assembly GCF_020424385.1 of Procambarus clarkii. Classification (NCBI taxonomy): domain Eukaryota; kingdom Metazoa; phylum Arthropoda; class Malacostraca; order Decapoda; family Cambaridae; genus Procambarus; species Procambarus clarkii. The sequence continues at coordinate 1,848,869 of NC_059602.1, forward strand.
GTGTGTGTGTGCCTCCACCACCACCCTTGTGTGTGTGTGCCTCCACCACCACCCTTGTGTGCGTGTGTGCCTCCACCACCACCCTTGTGTGCGTGTGTGCCTCCACCACCACCCTTGTGTGTGTGTGTGCCTCCACCACCATCCTTGTGTGTGTGTGTGTGCCTCCACCACCACCCATGTGTGTGTGCCTCCACCACCACCCTTGTGTGCGTGTGTGCCTCCACCACCACCCTTGTGTGTGTGTGTGCCTCCACCACCACCCTTGTGTGTGTGTGTGTGCCTCCACCACCACCCTTGTGTGTGTGCCTCCACCACCACCCGTGTGTGTGTGTGCCTCCACCACCACCCTTGTGTGCGTGTGTGCCTCCACCACCACCCTTGTGTGCGTGTGTGCCTCCACCACCACCCTTGTGTGTGTGTGTGCCTCCACCACCACCCTTGTGTGCGTGTGTGCCTCCACCACCACCCTTGTGTGTGTGTGTGCCTCCACCACCACCCTTGTGTGTGTGTGCCTCCACCTCCCCCTTGTGTGTGTTTGTGCCTCCACCTCCCCCTTGTGTGTGTGTGTGTGTGTGCCTCCACCACCACCCTTGTGTGTGTGTGTGCCTCCACCACCACCCTTGTGTGTGTGTGTGCCTCCACCACCACCCTTGTGTGTGTGTGTGCCTCCACCACCACCCTTGTGTGTGTGTGTGCCTCCACCACCACCCTTGTGTGTGTGTGTGCCTCCACCACCACCCTTGTGTGTGTGTGTGTGCCTCCACCACCACCCTTGTGTGCGTGTGTGCCTCCACCACCATCCTTGTGAGTGTGTGTGCCTCCACCACCACCCTTGTGTGTGTGTGTGCCTCCACCACCACCCTTGTGTGTGTGCCTCCACCACCACCCTTGTGTGTGTGTGTGTGCCTCCACCACCACCCTTGTGTGTGTGTGTGCCTCCACCACCACCCTTGTGTGCGTGTGTGCCTCCACCACCACCCTTGTGTGCGTGTGTGCCTCCACCACCACCCTTGTGTGCGTGTGTGCCTCCACCACCACCCTTGTGTGTGTGTGTGTGCCTCCACCACCACCCTTGTGTGCGTGTGTGCCTCCACCACCACCCTTGTGTGCGTGTGTGCCTCCACCACCATCCTTGTGAGTGTGCCACCACCTCCACCCTTGTGTGTGTGTGTGCCACCACCTCCAACCTTGTGTGTGTGTGTGTGTGTGTGCCTCCACCTCCCCCTTGTGTGTGTGTGTGTGTGTGTGCCTCCTCCTCCCCCTTGTGTGTGTGTGTGTGTGTGTGCCTCCACCTCCACCTCCACCCTTGTGTGTGTGTGAGTGCCTCCACCTCCACCTCCCCCTTGTGTGTGTGTGTGTGTGTGTGTGTGCCTCCACCTCCACCACCACCCTTGTGGGTACAAGTCGAATATATCATCAAGTGTTCCAGTACTAATATAGTAATTACACAGTTCAGCATACCTTACCCAGGAGGGCGAAAGACGGTCAGTATGGGACATTCTACAATAGGGGGTTCAAGAGAGTGCATGTTTTCTCTTTCACAAAGTTGACACATTGTGTACTCGACATTTGGGTTTTGAGAAAGCTACGAGATACGTCTATATCCCAGGCGTATTCTGGCCACTATAACATCACATTGCCGAGTTCTTGCTCTATTAGTCCCATATGTGAATGTCTCCTCACGATATCTATCATAATATTTAATGCTACAACTTTCAGGTCTTTTTGAATTTGTTAGGTCGGTGAGATCTTCATTAGATATTTGTTTAAGTATTCTCTTTGTCACTGCTAATGAAACACCCATATCAATTTCTACCACTGGTTTTCTGCAGGCTGACTTAGCAAGCATATAAACAGTGTCATGCCTTGAGATGCCAACATGTGATGGTATCCATAGGAATTTAATTTCAAATCTGTTTTCTTTAGCAGCTAAAACATTCATTCGAATATCACTGACTATTTTCTGGGTGTCACTACTATGTGCATTCAGTGCCAGGAGTGCACTCTGCGAGTCACAGTATATAAGTCCACTGTCTTTGTCTTTTAAAAATTCAGTGGCAAGGTATATGCCTGCAAGTTCGGTTTGAGTTGTACTTGCCCAGTCATTTACGCGCTTCATTGCTGTATGTACGAGAGAAGATTGTTCAAATATGTTACATGCACATCCGGTACATCGTCCACCCTCTCCTACAGAGCCGTCGGAATAGCACTGATAAACATCAATTTGAAAGGTGAGATATATATTATAAAACGAGGTCCCGTTTACCATTAGAGCGGCGAGACAGCTCTTGCCACAGTTAATATATCATAACTTGATGGTGTCTCTGGCAGTGGTGGCGTCTCTGGCAGTGGTGGTGTCTCTGGCAGTGGTGGCGTCTCTGGCAGTGGTGGCGTCTCTGGCAGTGGTGGCGTCTCTGGCAGTGATGGTGTCTCTGGCAGTGGTGGCGTCTCTGTGCCTCCGTTAATAGCTAGTTGTTTTAGTATATCCTATAGACCTGATTCACTCTTACATGCATCAATCATTCTTACATTAGATTTCCTGACAATTGAGTTGATATTGTGGAACAGTTGGAGTGGCCAGTGATGAGTGAGTGAGTGAGTGCTAGGGGACAAAAATGTGGATTGAGTTTGCTGGATGGGTGATTCCTTTCAGACAAATTGATATCATTCGTTTGTGAATTGTTTCTTCAATTGTAGGCGTGAACATCCGGGAGGGAATGATTTGCACTGAGTGCGAGGATGGACTCCCAAGAATTCCTCCAGTCTCAGCTGAGCTTACCATGGGTCAGTGTGTTGTTGGTAGCATCGTTCCCATCCATACAAGCTTAGACATTGTTAAATAACTTGACTTTAGACCAACTATCAAGATGACCACATTCACTCATAATCACATTTGTTCTCACTCTCTGGTCTTCAGTAACAAAATAAAAATGGTTAAGTAAGCCCTTTGCGGATACACTGTCCACATGTTGTTCAGAATACCTGACAGGCATATCGCTGCCTCGTAATTTGAGTTTGTGATCATAATAAGACGAGTCTTGTGAGTAGAAAGCAACTACAGTACATTTGGCAGGATTGAACGTCAGGTTCTGCACTATATCCTTCACATATTTTTATCAAGTTTTCCATAGCCTCTTAGCCCGGTGCGAGTAGAGCCAGATCATCAGGCTAACAACTGATTAGCCTTAAAACTACGCGTACCACAGTGCTACTGGCTCATAAATCCCGCACATTTGATGGTGCTACACAGCCTTCCCGGTTTGGTGCCTTTTATTGATAATTACTTCCTTACTGGCTCATAACTCATTCAACAAGGGAGTAAGATAGATAACAAGATAAGAAATGACTAAAAGGTTAGGGGCTTGGTGTATACATGTGTCACATACAGCTGTAGTTAGGACAGTCTGAACCACATCTGTCCTGTGTATAGCAATCTTATACACCGTGGAGTATTTCTCCGTGAGAACATTACATATATTACAGCGCCCAGAGGAAGCATCCTTGACCTTCGTTACTTGTTGTATCATCTTTATATTTGTCTAATTTCACCACAAAATTCATACATCTGTTTCCTTTGAAGATTATCAGCAACCTTTTATCTGTGACCTTTATCTCTCTGATGAACCCAGATATGATGTTCTCTCCCTGCTGTGTGGCTGTGTTCCGCCCTTCCCGTGTTCTTGGGTCGAGTATAACTTGTCTGTATATGTTGAATGACGGCAGGACAGTCTACCGTCCCTGTCCATAATACCATAGACGAGAGGCTGTCTCGCGTCAAGGGACGAGGCCGGTCCGGGGTCATCCACAACCATCAAACAATTAGCATCTTTCGCTCGATTAACGATTCCGTCATAATTGCAAGTTTTGGTCAAAATTAGACCACCGTAATATTGTAGTTTTCTGGGACTTGTCCTCTTTTGGGTAGGGAAAGTTGCGTGGGTTGCAACGTTACGGAAAATCAGTTTTGTCAGGAGTGCATGATGGGAGGAGTGTCAAAGGACCTACACTAGGCTTCACCGAGACACCACACACGTGGGGCCAGACGGCTGAGTGGTCAGCGCTCGGAATTCGTATTTCTAGAATCCGGGGATCGATCCCCGACGATGACGGAAACAAATGGGCAGAGTTTCTTTCACCCTGAAGCGCCTGTTCACCTAGCAGTAAATAGGTACATGGGAGTTGGACAGCTTCTGCGGGCTGCTTCCTTCCTGCTCTTCTAAGATTGGAAAGCTTCTACGGGAGGAAACAGCCCGTAGAAGTTTTCCAACTGTCAATAAATTGATTGACAGTTGAGAGGCGGGTCGAAAGAGCCAGAGTTCAACCCCCGCAATCACAACTAGGTGAATACCTAGAAATAACTTTCTAGAAAGAGTGAAGTTGCTTGTCAACACCGAAGAGTTCATAATATCTCCAGATAACCCTTTGTTAAAGTGCGTGTCTGGGATTTTCACACGACTGGAGCCAAAAGGCCTTAAGCCTGAGCGCTTAAATTGGTGAATACTCTGCTCGCTGACCTCTGGAAAGTGATCATAACTGGACGGTGAAGATATATTGTGTGTAGTGAGAGGTGCGGAGCCCGCGCTCTCTCTCTGGCAACGGTTGCCAGCCGCGCCTCTACGACTCTCATCTGTTGCCTGTGTCTCCACTCTCTCTCTTAATGGTCCGGGGATTTGGCTTGTGTGTTACTTGATTATCGTGATTAACTTAGTTGTCACACAAGATGAACTCATTATATGATGCTGCAAAGTGACCTTACTGTGACCCCTAACTGTGGCAGAGCAATACTGCAGTGCCGTGTCCGGTAAATGGTCCTGTGTTAGCTGTAGATATGAACACCCTTGCTGAAGGCGTTGATATATATTGCGATAAATGTGTGAGTGTGATAGGCCAGAGCCGTGCGCGGGCTGTGGGCGAGCTGTGGGCGGGCTGTGGACGGGCTGTGGGCGGGCTGCGGACGGGCTGTGGGCGGGCTGTGGACGAGGTGTGGGCGAGGTGTGGGCGGGCTGTGGGCGGGCTGTGGGCGGTAGCGACCTTGTCAACACTAAACTGTGACTCCTTTTCAATGCCCTTAGTTCAATGTTTCTCAAGCTCACGTTCGATAAATCGTATTCTTCGATAAAAATCTATTCTTTACTTGCCGTTTTCTTTAGTGTATGCAACAGTTGTAAAGAATAATTATAGCCTTATCCTCACGTGTTTAAGAATGGTTTGCATTATCAGCTGTTGTTGTTGGGTTTAATTTGTAGCGTAATGGGATAAAAAAGTATCCCTGCTTTTATATAGAAATACTGTTGATGTAGTGAAACGTACCGTTGATGTAGTGAAACGTACCGTTGATGTAGTGAAACGTACCGTTGATGTAGTGAAACGTACCGTTGATGTATTAAAACGTACTGTTGATGTAGTGAAACGGACCATTGATGTAGTGGAACGTACCGTTGATGTAGTGAAACGTACTGTTGATGTAGTGAAACGGACCATTGATGTAGTGGAACGTACCGTTGATGTATTAAAACGTACCGTTGATGTAGTGAAACGTACCGTTGATGTAGTGAAACGTACCGTTGATGTAGTAAAACGTACCGTTGATGTAGTGAAACTTACTGTTGATGTAGTGAAACGTACCGTTGATGTATTAAAACGTACCGTTGATGTAGCGAAACGTACCGTTGATGTAGTGAAACGTACTGTTGATGTAGTGAAACGTACCGTTGATGTAGTGAAACATTAAGTGTATATTGTAACGGCGTTTCTCTTAAAAGGACATTGTTGCACTCTTACAATCGAAACATCATCTTCAGTAAACTTTGTTCTCAACCTCGTCTTTCTCCAACAACTGTGTCAATAATTTTTCTAATCAACTCTGTTGTTTTAAGAGTCGTTATGTGAACTCTTACTGGTGTGTTGGGACCCTTGACCATTGCTGAAGTGGCCTGGAAGTGCAGACTGTAGTGTGTGGCATATGGCACGACGAGAGGGGGGTCCAGAACCCTTCAGATCACAGACTGGCTTACCCTTGGTCCTGGTCCTAGTGAGAGGACCACAGACTGGCTTACCCTAGGTCCTGGTCCTAGTGAGAGGACCACAGACTGGCTTACCCTAGGTCCTGGTCCTAGTGAGAGGACCACAGACTGGCTTACCCTAGGTCCTGGTCCTAGTGAGAGGACCACAGACTGGCTTACCCTAGGTCCTGGTCCTAGTGAGAGGACCACAGACTGGCTTACCCTAGGTCCTGGTCCTAGTGAGAGGACCACAGACTGGCTTCCCTAGGTCCTGGTCCTAGTGAGAGGACCACAGACTGGCTTACCCTAGGTCCTGGTCCTAGTGAGAGGACCACAGACTGGCTTACCCTAGGTCCTGGTCCTAGTGAGAGGACCACAGACTGGCTTACCCTAGGTCCTGGTCCTAGTGAGAGGACCACAGACTGGCTTACCCTAGGTCCTGGTCCTAGTGAGAGGACCACAGACTGGCTTACCCTAGGTCCTGGTCCTAGTGAGAGGACCACAGACTGGCTTACCCTAGGTCCTGGTCCTAGTGAGAGGACCACAGACTGGCTTACCCTTGGTCCTGGAGTACTAGTGAGGTTCAGCGCTACCATCCGCTGAGATACGTGTTTCTATAGCCTGTGTCCCCCAGAGGGGAAGACATTTGGTCACTCAACGCAAGGACCTCACGCATTTCCGCGGCCATTGGTGGTGGCCATCAGGGTGGTGGTGGTGGTTGCCATGGGGGGGGGGGCTGGTGGTGGTGGTGGTAGCCATGGCGGGGGGGGGGGGGCTGGTGGTGGTGGTGGTGGTGGTGGTTGTCATGGTGGGGGGGGGGGGCTGGTGGTGGTGGTGGTTGCCATGGCGGGGGGGGGGGGGCTGGTGGTGGTGGTGGTTGCCATGGGGGGGGGCTGGTGGTTGCCATGGTGGGGGGATGATGGTGGTGGTTGCCATGGGGGGGGGGGCTGGTGGTGGTGGTTGCCATGGTGGGGGGATGATGGTGGTGGTTGCCATGGGGGGGGGCTGGTGGTGGTGGTTGCCATGGTGGGGGGATGATGGTGGTGGTTGCCATGGGGGGGGGCTGGTGGTGGTGGTTGCCATGGTGGGGGGATGATGGTGGTGGTTGCCATATGGGGGGGGGCTGGTGGTGGTGGTTGCCATGGGGGGGCTGGTGGTGGTGGTTGCCATGGTGGGGGGATGATGGTGGTGGTTGCCATGGGGGGGGCTGGTGGTGGTGGTTGCCATGGTGGGGGGATGATGGTGGTGGTTGCCATGGGGGGGGCTGGTGGTGGTGGTTGCCATGGTGGGGGGATGATGGTGGTGGTTGCCATGGGGGGTGGTGGTGGCCAGGGGGGGGGGGGCGTCACGCCTGGTAAAGGGGCCGGGAAGCTGGATATATAAATAGAATAATTAGCCGAGTGACGACTGAATGGCTGACGTGCGGCCACCTGGCTTGTTCACCCTGGGTGTTACCACCTGGCTTGTTCACCCTGGGTGTTACCACCTGGCTTGTTCACCCTGGGTGTTACCACCTGGCTTGTTCACCCTGGGTGTTACCACCTGGCTTGTTCACCCTGGGTGTTACCACCTGGCTTGTTCACCCTGGGTGTTACCACCTGGGTGTTACCACCTGGCTTGTTCACCCTGGGTGTTACCACCTGGCTTGTTCACCCTGGGTGTTACCACCTGGCTTGTTCACCCTGGGTGTTACCACCTGGCTTGTTCACCCTGGGTGTTACCACCTGGCTTGTTCACCCTGGGAGTTACCACCTGGCTTGTTCACCCTGGGTGTTACCACCTGGCTTGTTCACCCTGGGTGTTACCACCTGGCTTGTTCACCCTGGGTGTTACCACCTGGCTTGTTCACCCTGGGTGTTACCACCTGGCTTGTTCACCCTGGATGTTACCACCTGGCTTGTTCACCCTGGGTGTAACCACCTGGCTTGTTCACCCTGGGTGTTACCACCTGGCTTGTTCACCCTGGGGGTAACCACCTGGCTTGTTCACCCTGGGGGTAACCACCTGGCTTGTTCACCCTGGGGGTAACCACCTGGCTTGTTCACCCTGGGGGTAACCACCTGGCTTGTTCACCCTGGGGGTAACCACCTGGCTTGGTCACCCTGGGGGTAACCACCTGGCTTGGTCACCCTGGGTGTTTCCACCTGGCTTGTTCACCCTGGGTGTAACCACCTGGCTTGGTCACCCTGGGGGGTAACCACCTGGCTTGTTCACCCTGGGGGTAACCACCTGGCTTGGTCACCCTGGGGGTAACCACCTGGCTTGGTCACCCTGGGGGTAACCACCTGGATTGTTCACCCTGGGGGTAACCACCTGGCTTGGTCACCCTGGGGGGTAACCACCTGGCTTGTTCACCCTGGGGGTAACCACCTGGCTTGGTCACCCTGGGGGTAACCACCTGGATTGTTCACCCTGGGGGTAACCACCTGGCTTGGTCACCCTGGGGGGTAACCACCTGGCTTGTTCACCCTGGGGTTAACCACCTGGCTTGGTCACTCTGGGGGTAACCACCTGGATTGTTCACCCTGGGGGTAACCACCTGGCTTGGTCACCCTGGGGGTAACCACCTGGATTGTTCACCCTGGGGGTAACCACCTGGCTTGGTCACCCTGGGGGGTAACCACCTGGCTTGGTCACCCTGGGGGTAACCACCTGGCTTGGTCACCCTGGGGGGTAACCACCTGGCTTGGTCACCCTGGGGGGTAACCACCTGGCTTGTTCACCCTGGGGGTAACCACCTGGCTTGTTCACCCTGGGGGTAACCACCTGGCTTGGTCACCCTGGGGGGTAACCACCTGGCTTGTTCACCCTGGGGGTAACCACCTGGCTTGTTCATCCTGGGGGTAACCACCTGGCTTGGTCACCCTGGGGGTAACCACCTGGCTTGTTTACCCTGGGGGTAACCACCTGGCTTGGTCACCCTGGGGGGTAACCACCTGGATTGTTCACCCTGGGGGTAACCACCTGGCTTGGTCACCCTGGGGATAACAGTAGTAGGGTTGACACGCCACAGAACATTTTTTTTTTTGGGGGGAAAAAAATGTTCTGTGGCGTGTCAAGGTTTTCAGGTGAATTTGGGGAGTCACAGATTTGGAATTAAGGAATTCTTATGAGGAAAATAATTTCTGAGTTTTTAGAAGTTTGTTAAGGTTTCTTATGATGAAAATAAGTAGGAAAATCTTAATGAAAAGTTTTAGAAAAAATCGTGTTTGTGTCACAGCATTTCCAGGTAAACTCTATGGACAATCTTTGCCCGTTTTCAATCACACATTTTCAAAGAGCATTTTCAGAGAATATTGTCTTAGACGTTTTGTTAAGGAAAACGTACAACTTAGCCATAACATTTAGTTTTATATCCATTTACGGCTATTTCACCTGTAAAGACCAAAATTGAACAGAGCCCAGTTTTAAGCTCATATTTCATCAGAGTCCAGTTTATACCTAAAAATGAACAGAGTCTACTTTGAGAGCAAAATTAGCCAGAGACAGTTTTAGCTCATATTTCATCAGAGTCCTGTAATCTGCGAAAATTTGACAGAGTCCATTTTATACCCAATTTTCGTCAGAGTCTACTTTGTGAGCAAAATTAGTCAGAGACAGTATTTAGCTCATATTTCATCAGAGTCCAATTATCAACAGAAATTCGCCAGAGTCTACTTTGAGATCAAAATTAGTCAGAGACAGTTTTAGCTCATATTTCATCAGAGACCATTTTATACCTAAAAATGAACAGAGTCCACTTTGTGAGCAAAATTAGTCAGAGGCAGTTTTTAGCTCATATTTCATCAGAGTCCAGTTTATGCTCAAATTCGCCAGAGTCTACTTTGAGAGCAAAATTCGTCAGAGACAGTTTTAAGCTCAAATTTCATCAGAGTCCAGTTTATACCGAAAATTCGCCAGAGTCTACTTTGTGCCAAAATATTCAGAGTCCAGTTCATGATCGAAATTAATCAGAGTCCAATTAAAGACCCAAATTTGACAGAGACCACATTTTCGCTACTAGCAGTCCAATCCCCCTGAAATTTTAAACAGTCATATTTCAGACGTAGTAAATAAGATCAAGTCAGTTACTGAGCTCCAGCTCTTGTCCCCCACCCTCTTCCACCCTCAAGTCTTTGTAAATAAACCATCAATTTCCCCTAAATTTTTACCCTCTGTATTTCAGACATAGTAAATATGATGAAAACAATTATAAAACTCTAGCTCTTGTCCTCTGTCCAAGTTCACTCCGGTAAATTCATTACTATCAGTCCAAATCCCCCTGAGATTTAAACACTCAACTACATTTTCAGACATAGTAAATAAGATCAAGTCAGTTACCGAGCTCCAGCTCTTGTCCCCCTGTATTTGCATATTTTCTCTATATTCAGCTGTGTTCTTCACATTTAGTCCATGTTTTCTGTGGTCACTCCATGTTCTTCAAATGTTCACACAGTCCCATTCAGTTCATATTTTCACAAGTATCTCCATTTTTTCTGTAATCTTTCTCTTAGTCTCATTACTTTCTCTACAAATTCTAGTCATATTTTCTATGTTTTCATGTTCATCACATGTTCTCTTTACAACTTTTATACTCAATATTCATGCTAACTTCCATATGTTGTGTTCTTTGTCAATATTCATGTTCCTCTACAAGTTCATGTTCCTCACAAGATCACTTCGTTTTTCACCTTCACTTACATGTTTTCTACATTCTTTGTCATATTCTCCATGTTCTTCACAAGTCCATTATTCATTCTTTGTATTCCCTATTCTCCTTATCATGTTTTCATGTTCACTGTATTCATCAACTTTTCTTACATATGTTCTTTGCCATGTTCCCCATATGTTCTCTGGGTTTTTCCCCTTACATGTTATCTAACGTTCCTTAACTAAAAAATCTTTCACCAATCAACTAAAACATAGTCACTTTCGTCATTTCTCAACTAAACTTATTATCCAGTCAACTAAAAATAGTCAGAAATAACCTCGTTCAACACTGTTCTTAACTAAAACAACCTTTCTCTTAGCTAAAAATTGTCAAAGGAAACTTTTTTCAGCACTTTCTTAACAGGCGCTATGTTTCATCAAGAAAAAATTGTCAAAGGAAACTTTCCAAAACTGTTCATAACTAGCTTTTATCCATCGTCAATCAACTAAAAATAATAACTTTCATCATTTCTTAACTAAACATATTCCCCATTCATCAGAAAATAACCGTGTTCATCATGTTTCATTGTCATTTCATAACTAAAATTATCTGCCAATCATCAGAAAAAGTCATGTTCATCATGTTTTGGCTTTTGCTCAACTAAAAGTATTCATCGGTCAACTAAAAATAGTTACTTCATCATGTTTCCTTGTCATTTCTTAACTGAAATATCACTTCTCTCATCTGAAAATAGTCAGGATTAACCTCATTCAACACCGTTCTTAACTAAAACAGCCTTTCGCTTAGCTAAAAATTGTCAAAGGAATCTTTTCAGCACTGTTCATAACTAACTTTATCCATAGTCAAGTAAGAAAATATAGTCAAAGATATCTATCATCGTCGTTCTTAACTGGCATTATACTTTGTGGAGCACTAAAATAGTCACTGTCGTCATATTTTGTCTTTTTCCTCAACTAAAGAGTCAAATGTAACTTTTTTCAGCACTTTCGTAAAAATTATATGTCGTTAAGTAAGAAAAATAGTCAAAGGTGCTCTCCGTAACACCAAAGTTACTCTTCGAGATAACAAAAAGACGCTCTCAAACACTCAAAAATTTACTCGCATCCTCAAAGTTATTCTCAGAGTCATCAAAAAGTTAATCTCAGTCATCAAAATGCTATTCTCCAAGTAGCTTTTCATTCATCAGAGAACTTTCTAAGACATCTTCGTTCATTAAAGTTAATCTCAGAGGCATAAAAGTTATTCTCGGAGCTATCAAAAAGTTAATCTCTAAAACAACAAAAGTTAATCTCTGTCATCAAAGTTGATCTGCAAGATATCTTCGAGTCATCAAAGTTACTTTTCATTACATCAAAGACGCATTCAAATACTACCCATGTTCTCAGAAGTCATTCTCAAACTCATCAAAGTTATTCAAAGAGCTAACAAAAGTTATTCTCAGAGTCACCTTCGTTCTTCAGAGAAACTTTCCAAAACATCTTTGTTCATCAAAGTTATTCTCAGAGTTAACAAAGGTAATCTCTAACTCACTCTCAGTCATCAAAGTTAATCCAAGAGACGTCAAAGTTAATCCAAGACATCATCTTTCATCAAAGATATTCTCTCTAAGCCATCAATGTTCTTCTCTAAGACATAAAAGTTATTCTCTATGTCAACAAAAGTTATTCTCTGAGCTAACAAAATACTACTCATGTTCTCAAAGACATTCTCCAATTCATCAATGTTGTTTCAAAGACATCAAAGTTAATCTCAGAGTTATCCAAAGACATTCTCAAAGTCATCTAAAGTTATTCTCTAAGACATCAAAGTTATTCTAAGAGTTATCAAAAGTTATTCTCAGTCATGTTATGTTATTCTCTAACTCTCTTCCATTCATCAAAGACATTCTCTAAGCCCTCAAAGTTATTCTCTAAGACAACAAAGTTATTCTTCGAAACATAAAATTTGCTCTGTAAGATATCTTCGTTCATCAAACTTATTCTCCGAGATATCTAAAGTTATTCTCAGAACAATCAAAAGTTATTATAAGACAACAAAAGTTATTCTCAGAGCTACCCAAAGCTATTCTCAGAGTCACCTTCGTTCGTCAGAGAAACTTTCAAAACATCTTTGTTCAACAAACTTGTTTTCAAAGTCATCAAAAGTTAATCTAAGACATCTGCTTTCATCAAAGTTATTTTCAGAGACATCTAAAGTTATTATGTAAGACATAAAAGTTATTCTCAGAGACATCAAATGTTATTCTCGAAGTCATCAAAGATATTTTCAGAGACATCTAAAGTTAATTTCTATGTTATAAAGTTATTCTCAGAGACATCTAAAGTTAATCTTGGTCATCAAAGTTGTTCTCTAAACATCAATGTTGTTCTCCAAGACATCAAAGATGTTCTCAAAATCATAAAAGTTATTCCCAGAGCTATCAAAGTTATTCTCAAAGTCATCAAAGTTATTCAAAGAGCTAACAAAAGTTATTCTCTAAGTAACCTTTCGTTCATCAGAGAAGCTTTCTAAGACATCTTCGTTCATCAATGTTGATCTCTAAGTCACCTTGGTTCATCAAAGAAACTCTCCTTCTTCCATCAAGTTATACTTTAAGACAACATTGTTGTTCTCTAAGACATCTTCAGGCATAAAATTTCTCCCCAAATGTAACTAGTTCAGCTTTTCATATCAAACTTACACTTCTGTTAAATATATTTTCTTAGACATTTTACCTTTTAAACTGTTCTCTGAACTACACTGTTCAAACCTACGTAACCTATCCTCTCCACCCAATGTTACTTAGTTAACGTAACGTTCCTAAACCTAACTTTACCTATCCTATCCTAACATAACTTACCTTACCTTACATACCTTTCCTAACTTAACCTGCTTAACCTATCTTACCTAACTTTACCTATATTACCTTACCATACCTTACCTATCTTACCTGACTTTACCTATCTTACCTAACTTAACCTGCATAACCTAACTTTACCTATGTTACCTTACCTACCTTACCTATCTTACCTAACCTAACCTATCCTAACATACCTTACCTTACCTTCCCTATCTTACCTAACTTTACCTATCCTAACATAACTTACCTTACCTTACATACCTTTCCTAACTTAACCTGCTTAACCTATCTTACCTAACTTTACCTATATTACCTTACCATACCTTACCTATCTTACCTGACTTTACCTATCTTACCTAACTTAACCTGCATAACCTAACTTTACCTATGTTACCTTACCTACCTTACCTATCTTACCTAACCTAACCTATCCTAACATACCTTACCTTACCTTCCCTATCTTACCTAACTTTACCTATCCTAACATAACTTACCTTACCTTCCCTATCTTACCTAACTTTACCTATCCTAACATAACTTACCTTACCTTCCCTAACTTAACCTAACTTTACCTATCCTAACTTAACTTACCTAACTTATTCTGCTTAACATAACTTACCTTACCTTCCCTATCTTACCTAACTTTACCTATCCTAACATAACTTACCTTACCTTCCCTATCTTACCTAACTTTACCTATCCTAACATAACTTACCTTACCTTCCCTAACTTAACCTAACTCTACCTATCCTAACTTAACTTACCTAACTTATTCTGCTTAACATAACTTACCTTACCTTCCCTATCTTACCTAACTTTACCTATCCTATCCTAACCTAACTTGTCTTACCTAACTTAATCTTACTTTCCCAAACTGATGTATCCTAACTTATCTAGTCCAACAAGACATGATCTAACTTAAGTATTCCTTCTTGTCTTTGTATTTCGTCAATCATTGTCTCATATTCATTTACTCATTTCATTAGTTAATTTCTCAAATGGTCACTTATGCATTTCAAGTGCTATTTGTTTAAGATTGGGTATTTAACCATTTCAAAGGATTTTTGTTATATATGGGCATTTACTCATTTCAAGGGATAATTTCTCAAATGGACGTTTTTGCATTTCAAGTGTTATTTGTTTAAGATTGGGTGTTTAACCATTTCAAAGGATTTTTGTTATATATGGGAACTTACTCGTTTCAAGGGCTAATTTCTCAAATGGTCATTTTTGCAGATCAAGGGTTATTTGTTTAAGATTGGGTATTTAACCATCTCAAAGGATTTTTGTTATATATGGGAACTTACTCGTTTCAAGGGCCAATTTCTCAAATGGTCATTTTTGCAGATCAAGGGTTATTTGTTAAAGTTCATCAAGTTGCCCATAAGTTGTATTTATTATGTTTGTTATCATATGTTCTTATTCCCCAACCCTTTAACCTAACCTTTCAGATGTAGTTTATGGTGTTTTTGACGTATTTGTTGAATATATTATCCTTTTCCTAACCTTTCAGATGTAGTTTTGTTTCTCCTTTTTGTATATTTTTACCCAAACCCACCATCCCACTTAACCTTCTTTCCTTCTTTTACTTTGATTCTCCTACTCCTTCTAACCCTCCTTTTCTATCTCTCTCCCTTATTCTCTCTCTTCCTCCCCCTCTCTCTCCCTCATTTGCTCAAATGCTCTCTTCTTTCTCAAATTCAAGTCTTAGTAGATCTGATTCTTTACTATTGTAATTTTTATTATTACTATGATAAAGAATGAACTTATATTTGAAAACAAAGTAAAAGAAGGAAAGAAGGTTTGGGTAAAATATACAAAAGGAGAAACAAAACTACATCTGAAAGGTTAGGAAAAGGATAATATATTCAACAAACTACATCTGAAAGGTTAGGTTAAAGGGTTGGGGAATAAGAACATATGATAACAAACATAATAAATACAACTTATGGGCAACTTGATGAACTTTAACAAATAACCCTTGATCTGCAAAAATGACCATTTGAGAAATTGGCCCTTGAAACGAGTAAGTTCCCATATATAACAAAAATCCTTTGAGATGGTTAAATACCCAATCTTAAACAAATAACCCTTGATCTGCAAAAATGACCATTTGAGAAATTAGCCCTTGAAACGAGTAAGTTCCCATATATAACAAAAATCCTTTGAAATGGTTAAACACCCAATCTTAAACAAATAACACTTGAAATGCAAAAACGTCCATTTGAGAAATTATCCCTTGAAATGAGTAAATGCCCATATATAACAAAAATCCTTTGAAATGGTTAAATACCCAATCTTAAACAAATAGCACTTGAAATGCATAAGTGACCATTTGAGAAATTAACTAATGAAATGAGTAAATGAATATGAGACAATGATTGACGAAATACAAAGACAAGAAGGAATACTTAAGTTAGATCATGTCTTGTTGGACTAGATAAGTTAGGATACATCAGTTTGGGAAAGTAAGATTAAGTTAGGTAAGACAAGTTAGGTTAGGATAGGATAGGTAAAGTTAGGTAAGATAGGGAAGGTAAGGTAAGTTATGTTAAGCAGAATAAGTTAGGTAAGTTAAGTTAGGATAGGTAGAGTTAGGTTAAGTTAGGGAAGGTAAGGTAAGTTATGTTAGGATAGGTAAAGTTAGGTAAGATAGGGAAGGTAAGGTAAGTTATGTTAGGATAGGTAAAGTTAGGTAAGATAGGGAAGGTAAGGTAAGTTATGTTAAGCAGAATAAGTTAGGTAAGTTAAGTTAGGATAGGTAAAGTTAGGTTAAGTTAGGGAAGGTAAGGTAAGTTATGTTAGGATAGGTAAAGTTAGGTAAGATAGGGAAGGTAAGGTAAGTTATGTTAGGATAGGTAAAGTTAGGTAAGATAGGGAAGGTAAGGTAAGGTATGTTAGGATAGGTTAGGTTAGGTAAGATAGGTAAGGTAGGTAAGGTAACATAGGTAAAGTTAGGTTATGCAGGTTAAGTTAGGTAAGATAGGTAAAGTCAGGTAAGATAGGTAAGGTATGGTAAGGTAATATAGGTAAAGTTAGGTAAGATAGGTTAAGCAGGTTAAGTTAGGAAAGGTATGTAAGGTAAGGTAAGTTATGTTAGGATAGGTAAAGTTAGGTAAGATAGGGAAGGTAAGGTAAGGTATGTTAGGATAGGTTAGGTTAGGTAAGATAGGTAAGGTAGGTAAGGTAACATAGGTAAAGTTAGGTTATGCAGGTTAAGTTAGGTAAGATAGGTAAAGTCAGGTAAGATAGGTAAGGTATGGTAAGGTAATATAGGTAAAGTTAGGTAAGATAGGTTAAGCAGGTTAAGTTAGGAAAGGTATGTAAGGTAAGGTAAGTTATGTTAGGATAGGATAGGTAAAGTTAGGTTTAGGAACGTTACGTTAACTAAGTAACATTGGGTGGAGAGGATAGGTTACGTAGGTTTGAACAGTGTAGTTCAGAGAACAGTTTAAAAGGTAAAATGTCTAAGAAAATATATTTAACAGAAGTGTAAGTTTGATATGAAAAGCTGAACTAGTTACATTTGGGGAGAAATTTTATGCCTGAAGATGTCTTAGAGAACAACAATGTTGTCTTAAAGTATAACTTGATGGAAGAAGGAGAGTTTCTTTGATGAACCAAGGTGACTTAGAGATCAACATTGATGAACGAAGATGTCTTAGAAAGCTTCTCTGATGAACGAAAGGTTACTTAGAGAATAACTTTTGTTAGCTCTTTGAATAACTTTGATGACTTTGAGAATAACTTTGATAGCTCTGGGAATAACTTTTATGATTTTGAGAACATCTTTGATGTCTTGGAGAACAACATTGATGTTTAGAGAACAACTTTGATGACCAAGATTAACTTTAGATGTCTCTGAGAATAACTTTATAACATAGAAATTAACTTTAGATGTCTCTGAAAATATCTTTGATGACTTCGAGAATAACATTTGATGTCTCTGAGAATAACTTTTATGTCTTACATAATAACTTTAGATGTCTCTGAAAATAACTTTGATGAAAGCAGATGTCTTAGATTAACTTTTGATGACTTTGAAAACAAGTTTGTTGAACAAAGATGTTTTGAAAGTTTCTCTGACGAACGAAGGTGACTCTGAGAATAGCTTTGGGTAGCTCTGAGAATAACTTTTGTTGTCTTATAATAACTTTTGATTGTTCTGAGAATAACTTTAGATATCTCGGAGAATAAGTTTGATGAACGAAGATATCTTACAGAGCAAATTTTATGTTTCGAAGAATAACTTTGTTGTCTTAGAGAATAACTTTGAGGGCTTAGAGAATGTCTTTGATGAATGGAAGAGAGTTAGAGAATAACATAACATGACTGAGAATAACTTTTGATAACTCTTAGAATAACTTTGATGTCTTAGAGAATAACTTTAGATGACTTTGAGAATGTCTTTGGATAACTCTGAGATTAACTTTGATGTCTTTGAAACAACATTGATGAATTGGAGAATGTCTTTGAGAACATGAGTAGTATTTTGTTAGCTCAGAGAATAACTTTTGTTGACATAGAGAATAACTTTTATGTCTTAGAGAAGAACATTGATGGCTTAGAGAGAATATCTTTGATGAAAGATGATGTCTTGGATTAACTTTGACGTCTCTTGGATTAACTTTGATGACTGAGAGTGAGTTAGAGATTACCTTTGTTAACTCTGAGAATAACTTTGATGAACAAAGATGTTTTGGAAAGTTTCTCTGAAGAACGAAGGTGACTCTGAGAATAACTTTTGTTAGCTCTTTGAATAACTTTGATGAGTTTGAGAATGACTTCTGAGAACATGGGTAGTATTTGAATGCGTCTTTGATGTAATGAAAAGTAACTTTGATGACTCGAAGATATCTTGCAGATCAACTTTGATGACAGAGATTAACTTTTGTTGTTTTAGAGATTAACTTTTTGATAGCTCCGAGAATAACTTTTATGCCTCTGAGATTAACTTTAATGAACGAAGATGTCTTAGAAAGTTCTCTGATGAATGAAAAGCTACTTGGAGAATAGCATTTTGATGACTGAGATTAACTTTTTGATGACTCTGAGAATAACTTTGAGGATGCGAGTAAATTTTTGAGTGTTTGAGAGCGTCTTTTTGTTATCTCGAAGAGTAACTTTGGTGTTACGGAGAGCACCTTTGACTATTTTTCTTACTTAACGACATATAATTTTTACGAAAGTGCTGAAAAAAGTTACATTTGACTCTTTAGTTGAGGAAAAAGACAAAATATGACGACAGTGACTATTTTAGTGCTCCACAAAGTATAATGCCAGTTAAGAACGACGATGATAGATATCTTTGACTATATTTTCTTACTTGACTATGGATAAAGTTAGTTATGAACAGTGCTGAAAAGATTCCTTTGACAATTTTTAGCTAAGCGAAAGGCTGTTTTAGTTAAGAACGGTGTTGAATGAGGTTAATCCTGACTATTTTCAGATGAGAGAAGTGATATTTCAGTTAAGAAATGACAAGGAAACATGATGAAGTAACTATTTTTAGTTGACCGATGAATACTTTTAGTTGAGCAAAAGCCAAAACATGATGAACATGACTTTTTCTGATGATTGGCAGATAATTTTAGTTATGAAATGACAATGAAACATGATGAACACGGTTATTTTCTGATGAATGGGGAATATGTTTAGTTAAGAAATGATGAAAGTTATTATTTTTAGTTGATTGACGATGGATAAAAGCTAGTTATGAACAGTTTTGGAAAGTTTCCTTTGACAATTTTTTCTTGATGAAACATAGCGCCTGTTAAGAAAGTGCTGAAAAAAGTTTCCTTTGACAATTTTTAGCTAAGAGAAAGGTTGTTTTAGTTAAGAACAGTGTTGAACGAGGTTATTTCTGACTATTTTTAGTTGACTGGATAATAAGTTTAGTTGAGAAATGACGAAAGTGACTATGTTTTAGTTGATTGGTGAAAGATTTTTTAGTTAAGGAACGTTAGATAACATGTAAGGGGAAAAACCCAGAGAACATATGGGGAACATGGCAAAGAACATATGTAAGAAAAGTTGATGAATACAGTGAACATGAAAACATGATAAGGAGAATAGGGAATACAAAGAATGAATAATGGACTTGTGAAGAACATGGAGAATATGACAAAGAATGTAGAAAACATGTAAGTGAAGGTGAAAAACGAAGTGATCTTGTGAGGAACATGAACTTGTAGAGGAACATGAATATTGACAAAGAACACAACATATGGAAGTTAGCATGAATATTGAGTATAAAAGTTGTAAAGAGAACATGTGATGAACATGAAAACATAGAAAATATGACTAGAATTTGTAGAGAAAGTAATGAGACTAAGAGAAAGATTACAGAAAAAATGGAGATACTTGTGAAAATATGAACTGAATGGGACTGTGTGAACATTTGAAGAACATGGAGTGACCACAGAAAACATGGACTAAATGTGAAGAACACAGCTGAATATAGAGAAAATATGCAAATACAGGGGGACAAGAGCTGGAGCTCGGTAACTGACTTGATCTTATTTACTATGTCTGAAAATGTAGTTGAGTGTTTAAATCTCAGGGGGATTTGGACTGATAGTAATGAATTTACCGGAGTGAACTTGGACAGAGGACAAGAGCTAGAGTTTTATAATTGTTTTCATCATATTTACTATGTCTGAAATACAGAGGGTAAAAATTTAGGGGAAATTGATGGTTTATTTACAAAGACTTGAGGGTGGAAGAGGGTGGGGGACAAGAGCTGGAGCTCAGTAACTGACTTGATCTTATTTACTACGTCTGAAATATGACTGTTTAAAATTTCAGGGGGATTGGACTGCTAGTAGCGAAAATGTGGTCTCTGTCAAATTTGGGTCTTTAATTGGACTCTGATTAATTTCGATCATGAACTGGACTCTGAATATTTTGGCACAAAGTAGACTCTGGCGAATTTTCGGTATAAACTGGACTCTGATGAAATATGAGCTTAAAACTGTCTCTGACGAATTTTGCTCTCAAAGTAGACTCTGGCGAATTTGAGCATAAACTGGACTCTGATGAAATATGAGCTAAAAACTGCCTCTGACTAATTTTGCTCACAAAGTGGACTCTGTTCATTTTTAGGTATAAAATGGTCTCTGATGAAATATGAGCTAAAACTGTCTCTGACTAATTTTGATCTCAAAGTAGACTCTGGCGAATTTCTGTTGATAATTGGACTCTGATGAAATATGAGCTAAATACTGTCTCTGACTAATTTTGCTCACAAAGTAGACTCTGACGAAAATTGGGTATAAAATGGACTCTGTCAAATTTTCGCAGATTACAGGACTCTGATGAAATATGAGCTAAAACTGTCTCTGGCTAATTTTGCTCTCAAAGTAGACTCTGTTCATTTTTAGGTATAAACTGGACTCTGATGAAATATGAGCTTAAAACTGGGCTCTGTTCAATTTTGGTCTTTACAGGTGAAATAGCCGTAAATGGATATAAAACTAAATGTTATGGCTAAGTTGTACGTTTTCCTTAACAAAACGTCTAAGACAATATTCTCTGAAAATGCTCTTTGAAAATGTGTGATTGAAAACGGGCAAAGATTGTCCATAGAGTTTACCTGGAAATGCTGTGACACAAACACGATTTTTTCTAAAACTTTTCATTAAGATTTTCCTACTTATTTTCATCATAAGAAACCTTAACAAACTTCTAAAAACTCAGAAATTATTTTCCTCATAAGAATTCCTTAATTCCAAATCTGTGACTCCCCAAATTCACCTGAAAACCTTGACACGCCACAGAACATTTTTTTCCCCCCAAAAAAAAAAATGTTCTGTGGCGTGTCAACCCTACTACTGATAACCACCTGGATTGTTCACCCTGGGGGTAACCACCTGGCTTGGTCACCCTGGGGGTAACCACCTGGCTTGGTCACCCTGGGGGTAACCACCTGGATTGTTCACCCTGGGGGTAACCACCTGGCTTGGTCACCCTGGGGGGTAACCACCTGGCTTGTTCACCCTGGGGGTAACCACCTGGCTTGGTCACCCTGGGGGTAACCACCTGGATTGTTCACCCTGGGGGTAACCACCTGACTTGGTCACCCTGGGGGGTAACCACCTGGATTGTTCACCCTGGGTGTAACCACCTGGCTTGGTCACCCTGGGGGTAACCACCTGGCTTGGTCACCCTGGGGGTAACCACCTGGCTTGGTCACCCTGGGTGTAACCACCTGGCTTGGTCACCCTGGGGGTAACCACCTGGCTTGGTCACCCTGGGTGTAACCACCTGGCTTGGTCACCCTGGGGGTAACCACCTGGCTTGGTCACCCTGGGGGTAACCACCTGGCTTGGTCACCCTGGGGGGTAACCACCTGGCTTGGTCACCCTGGGTGTTACCACCTGGCTTGTTCACCCTGGGGATAACCACCTGGCTTGGTCACCCTGGGGGTAACCACCTGGCTTGGTCACCCTGGGGGTAACCACCTGGCTTGGTCACCCTGGGTGTTACCACCTGGCTTGGTCACCCTGGGGGGTAACCATCTGGCTTGGTCACCCTGGGTGTAACCACCTGGCTTAATAATATATCGTGTTTTGACATCAGAATCTCCAACGGACAAAATATGATGCACAAAAAATCATTGCTGCGGCTCTCAAACAATAACGTTTTCTACGGGTAAGACCATCGCATAGGTAAGGTTAGGTTCGGGCTGTTTTGTACATCATTTTTGTGGCGTTGTGACAGCTGGTGAGGGCGGGCAGTTCCTCACTGGTATGTAATGTTATCTTGAGGTTATCTTGAGTTGATTTCGGGGTGGAGATTATCACACTGGGATGGCTTACACAGGGGTCACAGCTCGCCTTATGGAACAAGTTGGGCGCATGCTGGCCACGAGCTTCATTCAGATCTTCAGGAATCTGTACACCGGTTGATTGACAGGCGTCCTTGATGTATGGTGTGTTATCTTGAGGCGTCCTTGTTGTATGGTGTGTTATCTTGAGGCGTCCTTGTTGTATGGTGTGTGTTATCTTGAGGCATCCTTGATGTATGGTGTGTTATCTTGAGGCGTCCTTGTTGTATGGTGTGTGTTATCTTGAGGCGTCCTTGTTGTATGGTGTGTTATCTTGAGGCGTCCTTGTTGTATGGTGTGTTATCTTGAGGCGTCCTTGTTGTATGGTGTGTGTTATTTTGAGGCGTCCTTGATGTATGGTGTGTTATCTTGAGGCGTCCTTGTTGTATGGTGTGTGTTATCTTGAGGCGTCCTTGATGTATGGTGTGTTATCTTGAGGCGTCCTTGTTGTATGGTGTGTGTTATCTTGAGGCGTCCTTGTTGTATGGTGTGTGTTATCTTGAGGCATCTTTGATGTATGGTGTGTTATCTTGAGGCGTCCTTGTTGTATGGTGTGTGTTATCTTGAGGCGTCCTTGTTGTATGGTGTGTTATCTTGAGGCGTCCTTGTTGTATGGTGTGTGTTATTTTGAGGCGTCCTTGATGTATGGTGTGTTATCTTGAGGCGTCCTTGTTGTATGGTGTGTGTTATCTTGAGGCGTCCTTGATGTATGGTGTGTTATCTTGAGGCGTCCTTGTTGTATGGTGTGTTATCTTGAGACGTCCTTGATGTATAGTGTGTTATCTTGAGGCGTCCTTGATGTATGGTGTGTTATCTTGAGACGTCCTTGATGTATAGTGCGTTATCTTGAGGCGTCTTTGATGTATGGTGTGTTATCTTGAGGCGTCCTTGTTGTATGGTGTGTTATCCTGAGGCGTCCTTGATGTATGGTGTGTTATCTTGAGGCGTCCTTGATGTATGGTGTGTTATCTTGAGGCGTCCTTGATGTATGGTGTGTTATCTTGAGGCGTCCTTGATGTATGGTGCGTTATCTTGAGGCGTCCTTGATGTATGGTGTGTTATCTTGAGGCGTCCTTGATGTATGGTGTGTTATCTTGAGGCGTCCTTGATGTATGGTGCGTTATCTTGAGGCGTCCTTGTTGTATGGTGTGTTATCTTGAGGCGTCCTTGTTGTATGGTGCGTTATCTTGAGGCGTTCTTGTTGTATGGTGTGTTATCTTGAGGCGTCCTTGTTGTATGGTGCGTTGTCTTGAGGCGTCCTTGTTGTATGGTGTGTTATCTTGAGGCGTCCTTGATGTATGGTGTGTTATCTTGAGGCGTCCTTGTTGTATGGTGTGTTATCTTGAGGCGTCCTTGTTGTATGGTGCGTTATCTTGAGGCGTCCTTGTTGTATGGTGTGTTATCTTGAGGCGTCCTTGTTGTATGGTGCGTTGTCTTGAGGCGTCCTTGTTGTATGGTGTGTTATCTTGAGGCGTCCTTGATGTATGGTGTGTTATCTTGAGGCGTCCTTGAACTCGTCGGCATTTCGCTTATTAAATCGTTCCATTGTTTGTATGCTACATTGTGCGGTGATGTTGGCGGAGTTGTCTCTCTTATGAACCACATTATGCATGATATCTTTGGCTGTTTTGGAGGGGGAAGGCTGTAGGACAGGCTGTAGGAGGGACAGGCTGTAGGAGGGACAGGCTATAGGAGGGACAGGCTGTAGGACAGGCTGTAGGAGGGACAGGCTGTAGGAGGGACAGGCTATAGGAGGGACAGGCTGTAGGACAGGCTGTAGGAGGGACAGGCTATAGGAGGGACAGGCTGTAGGAGGGACAGG
This sequence comes from Procambarus clarkii, assembly GCF_020424385.1. Lineage (NCBI taxonomy): Eukaryota > Metazoa > Arthropoda > Malacostraca > Decapoda > Cambaridae > Procambarus > Procambarus clarkii. The sequence continues at coordinate 1,873,010 of NC_059602.1, forward strand.
CTATAGGAGGGACAGGCTGTAGGAGGGACAGGCTAAAGGAGGGACAGGCTGTAGGACAGGCTGTAGGAGGGACAGGCTGTAGGCGGGACAGGCTGTAGGAGGGACAGGCTGTAGGACAGGCTGTAGGAGGGACAGGCTGTAGGAGGGACAGGCTATAGGAGGGACAGGCTGAAGGATAGGCTATAGGAGGGACAGACTGTAGGACAGGCTGTAGGAGGGACAGGCTGTAGGAGGGACAAGCTGTAGGAGGGACAGGCTGTAGGAGGGACAAGCTGTAGGAGGGACAGGCTGTAGGAGGGACAGACTGTAGGACAGGCTGTAGGAGGGACAGACTGTAGGACAGGCTGTAGGAGGGACAGACTGTAGGACAGGCTGTAGGAGGGACAGACTGTAGGACAGGCTGTAGGAGGGACAGACCGTAGGACAGGCTGTAGGAGGGACAGACTGTAGGACAGGCTGTAGGAGGGACAGACTGTAGGACAGGCTGTAGGAGGGACAGGCTATAGGAGGGACAGGCTGAAGGAGGGACAGGCTGTAGGAGGGGCAGGCTGTAGGAGGGGCAGGCTGTAGGAGGGACAGGCTGTAGGAGGGACAGGCTGTAGGAGGGACAGGCTGTAGGACAGGCTGTAGGAGGGACAGGCTATAGGAGGGACAGGCTGAAGGAGGGACAGGCTGTAGGAGGGGCAGGCTGTAGGAGGGGCAGGCTGTAGGAGGGACAGGCAGTAGGACAGGCTGTAGGAGGGACAGGCTATAAGAGGGACAGGCTATAGGAGGGACAGGCTGTAGGAGGGACAGGCTGTAGGAGGGGCAGGCTGTAGGAGGGGCAGGCTGTAGGAGGGACAGGCTGTAGGACAGGCTGTAGGAGGGACAGGCTATAAGAGGGACAGGCTGTAGGAGGGACAGGCTGTAGGAGGGACAGGCTGTAGGAGGGACAGGCTGTAGGACAGGCTGTAGGAGGGACAGGCTATAGGAGGGACAGGCTGTAGGAGGGACAGGCTGTAGGAGGGACAGGCTGTAGGAGGGCCAGGCTGTAAGAGGGACAGGCTGTAGGGAGGGGACAGGCTGTAGGAGGGACAGGCTGTAGGGAGGGGACAGGCTGTAGGAGGGACAGGCTGTAGGGAGGGGACAGGCTGTAGGGAGGGGACAGGCTGTAGGAGGGACAGGCTGTAGGACAGGCTGTAGGAGGGACAGGCTATAGGAGGGACAGGCTGTAGGAGGGACAGGCTGTAGGAGGGACAGGTTGTAGGAGGGCCAGGCTGTAGGAGGGACAGGCTGTAGGGAGGGGACAGGCTGTAGGAGGGACAGGCTGTAGGGAGGGGACAGGCTGTAGGGAGGGGACAGGCTGTAGGGAGGGGACAGGCTGTAGGAGGGACAGGCTGTAGGAGGGACAGGCTGTAGGAGGGCCAGGCTGTAGGAGGGACAGGCTGTAGGAGGGACAGGCTGTAGGAGGGACAGGCTGTAGGGAGGGGACAGGCTGTAGGGAGGGGACAGGCTGTAGGGAGGGGAGAGGCTGTAGGGAGGGGAGAGGCTGTAGGAGGGACAGGCTGTAGGAGGGACAGGCTGTAGGAGGGACAGGCTGTAGGAGGGACAGGCTGTAGGAGGGACAGGCTGTAGGGAGGGGACAGGCTGTAGGGAGGGGACAGGCTGTAGGGAGGGGAGAGGCTGTAGGAGGGACAGGCTGTTGGAGGGACAGGTTGGTCTGCGAGTGGCTGGTAGCCCACCCTGAAAAACATTGTGGCCATTCTCGTGTGTGGTGACGGGATATTGTCCAGGGTTGAGTGTGGTAGATTTCCCCTGGCAACAATGGCTCCTCCGTCACAGGCTTGATCAGCCCTCATGTAGGTGGATATTTTTATATTTTTTCATGGCTGTTGATGTTGAGAGAATTACATCCGAGTCCAAGTGGAATAACTTTAATAACGCTCCCGTTCCTCTTTCGGTGGAATGATGTGGTTCTGTTCCACCTTCCTCCAGTTTACCTCCTTTTCTCTTCTTTCTCTCCTCTTGTCTCCTCTCTCCTCCCTCCTCCTCCTCTCCCCTCTCCCTTGTCCCCTCTCCTCCATCTTCACCCTACCGGTCTCTCTCACCCTGGCTGTTACTGTGGTGTCACCTCCACCCCGTCCCTCACCCAGTGACCTGCTGCCATTGTGGCTCTCACTTAGTGCCTCCAGTCTCAGTGGCACCCCCCCCCCCTTGGAGCCTACAGTCTCTCTTTACTCTTCCTCCTCCAACCCCCCCACCCCCACACACACATACAGTTGAGAGGCGGGACTAAAGAGCCAGACTTCAACCCCCGCAAGCACAACTAGGGGAGTACACACTCACACACACACACACCCACACACATTCACACACACTCAAACACAGTGAAACGGACAGAGAGAAAGGTCTAGGAGTTGATATCACACCAAACCTGTCTCCTGAAGCCCACATCAAGAGAGTAACATCTGCGGCATATGCGAGGCTGGCTAACATCAGAACAGCCTACGCGAACACCTTGTTCCACCTTGTTCGGTGGTACGCGAACAAGGGGACACAGGTGGAAACTGAGTACCCACATGAGCCACAAGGACGTTAGAAAAAACTTTTTCAGTGTCAGAGTAGTTAACAGGTGGAATGCATTAGTTTCACTCACGCTATGATTCCAAACACAGTTTCAAATGTAGATATGATATTTGAATAGATGTAGATTTAGCTAGATGTAGCCAGCGAAAATTTTATATTCCAAAATATTACGCCACAATGTGCCAAAAGTCGTCGTGGGGGTTTTAATGTGATCTGGCTCGCTGTCCCCTCTTGAACTTTAGCGATCATGACGAGCCTATGTCCGTTCCCAACCACAACCCATCCCCCCTGCAAAGTTGGCCGAGGCTTCTAGCCTCAAACCTTGGACAGACAAACATTCCCTCTTATAAATATTGACTAGCTTCAAGAACTGCACCACAACAGCAAACTTGAACATTTCACATCATGTCAAGACATATGGAAGTATATCATTCAAACAGAAATACATGTAACGGTACAGAAAATTGTAATATATCCCAAAATATTTAATAGTTACTGAGAACCACAAATTGCATGGTTTCAAAGCACACACACACACACACACACACTCTCACACACACACACACACTCTCACACACACACACACACACACACACACACACACACACACACACACACACACACACACACACACACACAGCAGTAGAAGAAGCTCATATTCCTCGTTATTAAATTGCTATTAAAACTGCAAGCGCATCTCTCGCCCTCGATGGTTGCCTGAGCCTTGCCGCTGGTGGGCTGGTAACGGCCGCCCTCACAATGAAGACAATATTACTAATAACGCCGGCCGCTACTCGCTACAATATTACACACAATGGACACCTGTTGAGAGTGGTGCTTGCCGGCCGCTTTACCAGCCCTGCTCCCTCTCTACTGTAATTGGAATACATGAATAGGACGAGGACGGCACCGAGCCACGGTGTGGACGGGTCGCTGGACGTGTGGCCGGGTCGCTGGACGTGTGGCCGGGTCCCTGGACATGTGGACGGGTCGCTGGACGTGTGGCCGGGTCGCTGGACGTGTGGCCGGGTCGCTGGACGTGTGGCCGGGTCCCTGGACGTGTGGCCGGGTCGCTGGACGTGTGGCCGGGTCCCTGGACGTGTGGCCGGGTCCCTGGACATGTGGACGGGTCGCTGGACGTGTGGCCGGGTCGCTGGACGTGTGGCCGGGTCGCTGGACGTGTGGCCGGGTCCCTGGACATGTGGACGGGTCCCTGGACGTGTGGCCGGGTCCCTGGACGTGTGGCCGGGTCCCTGGACATGTGGACGGGTCGCTGGACGTGTGGCCGGGTCGCTGGACGTGTGGCCGGGTCCCTGGACGTGTGGCCGGGTCCCTGGACGTGTGGCCGGGTCCCTGGACGTGTGGCCGGGTCCTTGGACGTGTGGACGGGGTCCTGGACGTGTGGCCGGGGTCCTGGACGTGTGGCCGGGTCCCTGGACGTGTGGGCGGGGTCCTGGACGTGTGGCCGGGGTCCTGGACGTGTGGCCAGGGTCCTAGACGTGTGGCCGGGTCGCTGGACGTGTGGACGGGTCGCTGGACGTGTGGCCGGGTCGCTGGACGTGTGGCCGGGTCGCTGGACGTGTGGCCGGGTCGCTGGACGTGTGGCCGGGTCGCTGGACGTGTGGACGGGTCGCTGGACGTGTGGCCGGGTCGCTGGACGTGTGGCCGGGTCGCTGGACGTGTGGCCGGGTCGCTGGACGTGTGGCCGGGTCCCTGGACGTGTGGCCGGGTCCCTGGACGTGTGGCCGGGTCCCTGGACGTGTGGCCGGGTCCTTGGACGTGTGGCCGGGTCCTTGGACGTGTGGACGGGGTTCCTCCACACTCGACCATCTTTACTCCGGCTTCGTCACTGTACCCGCCTCGCCACTGTACCCGCCTCGACACTGTACCCGCCTCGCCACTGTACCCGCCTCGCCACTGTACCCGCCTCGACAATGTACCCGCCTCGACACTGTACCCGCCTCGTCACTGTACCCGCCTCGCCACTGTACCCGCCTCGCCACTGTACCCGCCTCGACAATGTACCCGCCTCGACACTGTACCCGCCTCGCCACTGTACCCGCCTCGTCACTGTACCCGCCTCGTCACTGTACCCGCCTCGCCACTGTACCCGCCTCGCCACTGTACCCGCCTCGCCACTGTACCCGCCTCGCCACTGTACCCGCCTCGCCACTGTACCCGCCTCGCCACTGTACCCGCCTCGTCACTGTACCCGCCTCGTCACTGTACCCGCCTCGTCACTGTACCCGCCTCGCCACTGTACCCGCCTCGCCACTGTACCCGCCTCGCCACTGTACCCGCCTCGCCACTGTACCCGCCTCGACACTGTACCCGCCTCGTCACTGTACCCGCCTCGTCACTGTACCCGCCTCGACACTGTACCCACCTCGACACTGTACCCGCCTCGCCACTGTACCCGCCTCGCCACTGTACCCGCCTCGACACTGTACCCACCTCGCCACTGTACCCGCCTCGACACTGTACCCGCCTCGACACTGTACCCGCCTCGCCACTGTACCCGCCTCGCCACTGTACCCGCCTCGACACTGTACCCGCCTCGCCACTGTACCCGCCTCGACACTGTACCCGCCTCGACACTGTACCCGCCTCGCCACTGTACCCGCCTCGTCACTGTACCCGCCTCGACACTGTACCCGCCTCGCCACTGTACCCGCCTCGCCACTGTACCCGCCTCGCCACTGTACCCGCCTCGCCACTGTACCCGCCTCGCCACTGTACCCGCCTCGCCACTGTACCCGCCTCGCCACTGTACCCGCCTCGTCACTGTACCCGCCTCGACACTGTACCCGCCTCGTCACTGTACCCGCCTCGTCACTGTACCCGACTCGCCACTGTACCCGCCTCGCCACTGTACCCGCCTCGCCACTGTACCCGCCTCGACACTGTACCCGCCTCGACACTGTACCCGCCTCGACACTGTACCCGCCTCGACACTGTACCCGCCTCGCCACTGTACCCGCCTCGCCACTGTACCCGCCTCGACACTGTACCCGCCTCGACACTGTACCCACCTCGCCACTGTACCCGCCTCGCCACTGTACCCGCCTCGCCACTGTACCCGCCTCGCCACTGTACCCGCCTCGCCACTGTACCCGCCTCGACACTGTACCCGCCTCGACACTGTACCCGCCTCGCCACTGTACCCGCCTCGCCACTGTACCCGCCTCGTCACTGTACCCGCCTCGACACTGTACCCGCCTCGCCACTGTACCCGCCTCGTCACTGTACCCGCCTCGACACTGTACCCGCCTCGCCACTGTACCCGCCTCGTCACTGTACCCGCCTCGACACTGTACCCGCCTCGACACTGTACCCGCCTCGACACTGTACCCGCCTCGACACTGTACCCGCCTCGACACTGTACCCGCCTCGACACTGTACCCGCCTCGACACTGTACCCGCCTCGACACTGTACCCGCCTCGACACTGTACCCGCCTCGACACTGTACCCGCCTCGACACTGTACCCGCCTCGACACTGTACCCGCCTCGACACTGTACCCGCCTCGCCACTGTACCCGCCTCGTCACTGTACCCGCCTCGACACTGTACCCGCCTCGTCACTGTACCCGCCTCGCCACTGTACCCGCCTCGTCACTGTACCCGCCTCGACACTGTACCCGCCTCGACACTGCACCCGCCTCGACACTGCACCCGCCTCGACACTGCACCCGCCTCGACACTGCACCCGCCTCGACACTGCACCCGCCTCGACACTGCACCCGCCTCGACACTGCACCCGCCTCGACACTGCACCCGCCTCGACACTGTACCCGCCTCGACACTGTACCCGCCTCGACACTGTACCCGCCTCGACACTGTACCCGCCTCGACACTGTACCCGCCTCGACACTGTACCCGCCTCGACACTGTACCCGCCTCGACACTGTACCCGCCTCGCCACTGTACCCGTCTCGACACTGTAGCCGCCTCGACACTGTACCCGCCTCGACACTGTACCCGCCTCGACACTGTACCCGCCTCGACACTGTACCCGCCTCGACACTGTACCCGCCTCGACACTGTACCCGCCTCGACACTGTACCCGTCTCAACACTGTACCCGTCTCGACACTGTAGCCGCCTCGACACTGTACCCGCCTCGACACTGTACCCGCCTCGACACTGTACCCGCCTCGACACTGTACCCGCCTCGACACTGTACCCGCCTCGACACTGTACCCGCCTCGCCACTGTACCCGCCTCGGAACGTCATTTATAGAAGAACTCGCCTTATTCATTGGTTAATTGTCACTGAAACGCTTGACTCAAATTGTGGCAACATGATTAATGTGACCATCTTGGGGGAGACCCGTGTGGTGGGGGGGGGTCACCTGTGTTGTGAGGGGGGTGTCACCTGTGTGGTGGGGGGGGGTGTCACCTGTGTAGCGGGGGGCCGGAGTGTCACCTGTGCTTTACCTTATTAGTATTGTTACTGGGCGGGTGGTTGTGGGTAGTGAGAAGGTAAAGCACAGTAAAGTAAAGCACTCTTATTATAACAATAATATTGTCTAAGCATTGAATCGGATTATATTTGGTGCTTCCGTAGAGGGAGGGAGGGAGAGAGAGAGAGGGAGAGAGGGAGAGAGGAAGAGAGGGAGAGAGAGGGAGAGAGGGAGAGAATCCCTCACTGGTGTTGACAGCGGGCAGCATGGCTGTTCGGCTCAAGCAAGCTGTTGTTGCTGCTGCTGCTGCTGCTGCTGCTGAGGTGCCTGTGTGGAGGAGGCACAAGTGAGGATCGCTGGGTACACGATACATGAATGGTTAGAACGGTGGGTAGAGGAATAGACAGAGAGGATAGACTTGAAGGATAGAAATGTATGTAGTTACGTGCTCTCTCACACATTGTCTCTCTCTCTGGCAGATATTAGTGCCTCGGTGTGGGTGTTGCACAGGCTTGCCGTGCACTCTACCAGGTCTCTGCGAGCAGTGCACGCTGCTCGTGAGTGCTATTGCAAGGTGCCAACACGGATCCTGTTTATGGTCGCGTGATTGTGCACGCCCCCACACCTGTACACCCCATTTGTGTAAATAAAATATTATTATTATTATTATTATTATTATTATTATTATTATTATAATACACAATTGGTGCTGACTCTATCCATACGTTTAATTATAATGATGTAAATCGGGTGTGGTAGGAGCCCCTCGCATTATATAACGAACAGCTGGAAAGACCAGGGCCCAAGAGCTGACGCCCGAGCCTCCATACACAACCTGGTGAATATTACGCAAGAACACACACACCAAATATAATTTTTCTACGAAGCACATTTTTTTATGATGATACCTAATTACATCTGCATTTGTGAGATGATTTCCATAGAAAATATATATTTGCAACCCTGTGTTGTGTGCAACGATCAGGTTATTGTGATTGTTGTTAAGAGGTTCTTGCCGTCAGTCTTGCCGTCAGTCTTGCAGGAGATCTTGCCGTCAGTCTTGCAGGAGATTTCAAGAGCTTGATAAACAGACTTTGAAACACAGGAAATGATTCCTCCTCTAGTGTTTTGAACTATACTGGTAGCTAGTAGCAATGCTGCCAGTTCTCTATGAGTAGAGTTCAGCCAGTTGTTTAACCTGACACTGATGGCCTGTGTGTAGGTGTATTGTGTCTGTCTGCTGCAGTCGTTTTTGTTGACGGGACCAAAACAATTAGGTACATTTACTCTTAACATTTTACGCCGTGGAGAGGGGGGGGGGGACTTGCTGCATGGGTAACAGCTTCTCCCCCGTATCAACCTACCCTGGCTTTGCGCCCTGGAGAGGCCACTCTATACCGACAACCAGAGCGCAACTCCATAGTCTCCTGAGACTGATGGATGCCTGCTACTACTCTTGTGCAGCTACCCTAGACTATATGAAGGAGAGCACGTAGTGTGTCAAGAACTAGCTGGGTGATGTGCTAAACAATCCCCCATCTCACAGGATGGCGACTGTTTTAGGAGATGGATGAGGATAAATCCTCTGGGTGGATTTATTTCAAATGTGGATGACAATCTCTTTCATGTCCTTGAGGATATCCTCATAATACAGAGTTAGTAAAGTAATTGCAAAGCTCCAGGTACCTCGTACCGGCGTGTCTGAATGGTCTAATAACTGGGCATTCAGTGATGTAATGTGGGAGATCATGCCACAGTTCCTGCTCACAGAGTTTGCACCTGGAGTGCTCATGATTAGGAGATCCGTCACCTGTAGCCACCTGCCACAGGTAACGGTAGCCACCTGCCACAGGTAACGGTAGCCTCCTGCCACAGGTAACGGTAGCCCACCTGCCACAGGTAACGGTAGCCCACCTGCCACAGGTAACGGTAGCCACCTGCCACAGGTAACGGTAGCCACCTGTCACAGGTAACGGTAGCCACCTGCCACAGGTAACGGTAGCCACCTGCCACAGGTAACGGTAGCCACCTGCCACAGGTAACGGTAGCCACCTGCCACAGGTAACGGTAGCCCCCTGCCACAGGTAACGGTAGCCACCTGCCACAGGTAACGGTAGCCACCTGCCACAGGTAACGGTAACCCAACCTGATCCTGGCATCCACTGTGTCGCACAGTCTGGTGGACGTTTTGTGCTGCCCATAAAAATAGGTTTTGGATCTGAACAAATCATAACTGATGCTATGATTTTATACTTGTGTTTTCAGGCCTTTCGTGGTTGGTTGTAATAGAGAATTAAAGTACCGAGACATTCCTCAGATCTCAGTTAAGTCTACGGATCTCTCCCAGAACTTTTGATTATCGACAATCGCGGTCATTTCCTGTTTCGGCAAGTTATTACTGTGTGTAACCCGCACGCTGCCTCCCCCCCCCTCCACAACCCCCTGTTACATCTTGTTATAAAGTTTTTGTCACGTGTTAGAAAGTTGTTACAACTTGCTAGAAGGTGTTACCAAGTTGCTGGAAGATTGTAGCAACGTTGTAATTTGGTCGTGTGTTGGGCGGTGTGGGACCTGAGGGTGGAGTATGACAGCTGGGACCTGAGGGTGGAGTATGACAGCTGGGACCTGAGGGTGGAGTATGACAGCTGGGACCTGAGGGTGGAGTATGACAGCAGGGACCTGAGGGTGGAGTATGACAGCTGGGACCTGAGGGTGGAGTATGACAGCTGGGACCTGAGGGTGGAGTATGACAGCTGGGACCTGAGGGTGGAGTATGACAGCTGGGACCTGAGGGTGGAGTATGACAGCTGGGACCTGAGGGTGGAGTATGACAGCTGGGACCTGAGGGTGGAGTATGACAGCTGGGATCTGAGGGTGCAGTATGACAGCTGGGACCTGAGGGTGGAGTATGACAGCTGGGACCTGAGGGTGGAGTATGACAGCTGGGACCATAGGGGTGGAGTATGACAGCTGGGACCTGAGGGTGGAGTATGACAGCTGGGACCTGAGGGTGGAGTATGACAGCTGGGACCTGAGGGGTGGAGTTTGACAGCTGGGACCTGAGGGTGGAGTATGACAGCTGGGACCTGAGGGGGGATTATGACAGCTGGGACCTGAGGGGTGGAGTATGACAGCTGGGACCTGAGGGTGGAGTATGACAGCTGGGACCTGAGGGTGGAGTATGACAGCTGGGACCTGAGGGGTGGAGTATGACAGCTGGGACCTGAGGGGTGGAGTATGACAGCGGTGCCCGACCATAGGAATTGCTCGGTGGTGCGACGGTCTTAATGTTACCTGCAGGATCGGTGTTCGATTCCCGATGGTCTAGGTGTCTGGGGCGCCGATTCTTCCCTCTGTCCTCATATCCCAGGACGTTGAAATCAGTTCATTTGGCTTGGAGCTGAGGGAAGGGGGGGGGAAATAATTTATTCATATATTTTAATTAGTTTTGCTTTGACTCTCAATACTATCGTCAAGAATTCTGCATAGCAATTGGTTGTGCAATTAGTGCCGTGATTGGCGATTCATTTATGGAATATGGTCAAGCAGGATCATCATAGTCAACCACCATAAAATTGTTGTTTCGTGGTGGCTATCAACATTTCGTGGTGGCTATCAACATGTCGTGGTGGCTATCAACATTTCGTGGTGGCTATCAACATTTCGTGGCGAGTATCAACATTTCGTGGTGGCTATCAACATTTCGTGGTGGCTATCAACATTTCGTGGTGAGTATCAACATTTCGTGGTGGCTATCAACATTTCGTGGTGGCTATCAACATTTCGTGGTGGCTATCAACATTTCGTGGTGGCTATCAACATTTCGTGGTGGCTATCAACATTTCGTGGGGACTATCAACATTAACCTGGCTGTTCTAACGCTACAAACAGATATAGACAAGTTATACCTATTATACAATTAACCATAACATCAGAAAAATACGACTCCCTTTCTGAAACTAATTTTTGGATTAATTGAACTGCAAAATTGTTAGCATCAATAAATGTGTTGAATGGGACAGTGTATTTTACACAGGTTAGTGCTGGGTTGTAATAGATTATACTCTATTGTGACGATAATTTTAATAATGTTTATAGATTTTGTGTGGTCTCTTGGAGCATGTTCTCAGATTTATTTTAGGGAGAAATTATTTTAAGGTATTAGACGCGTCCATTTTTAGTTATAAAAGAGGAGATATTTGGGCCTGATGGGCAGATTACAAGTGATTTAGGGGACACTTGTCAGGGCTCTGAGCCCTGATATTGGTCATGTGTGTCACCGTAAGGGGCACTATGGGGCAGTGAGGGGTGTCATGATGGTGCTCTCTCACTCCTCCCTCACACACACTCTCCCTTACCCTGGCTTCCTTCCTCCCTCACTCTCGCCTCCTTACTCCTTCACCTCCTTCCTCTCTCACTCCTTCCTTCACACATACTCTCCCACCCCTAACCTGCTCACACCAACACCACCGTCACCACCAACACCACCGTCACCACCAACATCACCGTCACCACCACCAACACCACCGTCATCACCAACACCACCGTCATCACCAACACCATCGTCACCACCAAGACCACCGTCACCACCAACACCACCAACACCACCGTCACCACCAACACCACCGTCACCACCAACACCACCGTCACCACCGTCACCACCAACACCACCGTCACCACCGTCACCACCAACACCACCAACACCACCGTCACCACCAACACCAACACCACCGTCACCACCAACACCACCGTCACCACCACCACCACCACCGTCACCACCAACACCACCGTCACCACCAACACCACCGTCACCACCAACACCACCGTCACCACCAACACCACCGTCACCACCAACACCACCATCACCACCGTCACCACCAACACCACCGTCACCACCACCACCACCGTCACCACCAACACCACCGTCACCACCAACACCACCGTCACCACCAACACCACCGTCACCACCAACACCAACACCACCGTCACCACCAACACCACCGTCACCACCAACACCACCAACACCACCAACACCACCAACACCACCGTCACCACCAACACCACCAGCACCACCGTCACCACCAACACCACCGTCACCACCGTCACCACCAACACCACCGTCACCACCAACACCACCAACACCACCGTCACCACCAACACCACCGTCACCACCAACACCGTCACCACCAACACCACCGTCACCACCAACACCACCGTCACCACCAACACCACCAACACCACCGTCACCACCAACACCACCGTCACCACCGTCACCACCGTCACCACCAACACCACCGTCACCACCGTCACCACCGTCACCACCAACACCACCACCAACACCACCGTCACCACCAACACCACCACCAACACCACCGTCACCACCAACACCTCCGTCACCACCAACACCACCACCGTCACCACCAACACCACCGTCACCACAGTCACCACCGTCACCACCAACACCACCGTCACCACCACCGTCACCACCAACACCAGTCACCACCAACACCACCAACACCACCGTCACCACCAACACCACCACCACCACCAACACCGTCACCACCAACACCACCGTCACCACCAACACCACCGTCACCACCGTCACCACCACCGTCACCACCACCACTGGACACCCTGGGGTATAGTCACAGGGGCAGGAACAAAGCAGGTGAAGTTGGGCGAGTATTGATCCTGAGGCTGTTATGTAGTGACCCTCCAGCCATGTGGCTGATCATGTCACAGGTCTCATGTCTCTTGTCATGACTCCTGGTCATGCTCTGCCTCATGCCACTCCTACGGGCAGGTCTCATGTCTCTTGTCATGACAGTTGTCATCCGACTCATCTTAATGACGTGACGTTCCTGGCCACTGCCATTACAAATGTAAATAAACAGCATCAGATCATTAGACCCAAACATGGCTGTTTGCTTATGTAAAGCTTACGGCTCTACTGCAATGTCCGGGATTTGCATGGGAGACATTAGGGAGAAAAATACTCGACTCGTCTGTTTGTAAACGTAAACACGATATAATACTGAATTACATCACTTGGTAACCTGTTTGGCGTGTGTAATAGTGAACAAGAATGTTGCATCGTTAGGGCGAGACAGCGGTGTTCCGGGGAACATGGGATTACGGACTTGCCCGAAACGCTATTCTGTCCCGTATAAGGATACGAACCTGGAATTACCTATTGTGAGTCGATAACAAACCCAACTGTATGTAATGACAGGCTGTACAAGAATGTAAGAATGGGTGAGAAATTACTTCTGTGGTTTAAGATTGCCATTGTTCTTTAATGATATTAAATATCTTTGTATTGCTATTTTTATTAAAAAAAATAAGGCTGAATTAATTGACCTCTTTTAAACTCTTCATGTGATATATTTCTAAATCTTGGAACAATGTTAGTCGCTCGGTAGTGAAAATCTAATATGCAACATATGTTTTTAAAATGGCGTGGACAATGATTTGCAATGTTCCAGAATAAAAGGTACTAAGGAATTTTACAGTGACAATGACTTTATCCGCAAATATTCCAGAGATCTCAATAAACCTAATATTCTGTTGACATTAGAACTTCAGAATTATCCTTACCTGGTTTGAGATCATTACCCACAATCAGAAGGAATATATACACTGAAGGCTGTACCATGCTTATTACCGTGTGTGTGTGTATATATATATACATACATACATATATACATACATATTTACATACATACACACACACACACACACACACTGCCTGATAGCCTGGTGGATAGCGCGCAGGACTCTTAATTCTGTGCGGCGGGTTCGATTCCCGCACCAGGCAGAAATAAATGGGCAAAGTTTCTTTCACCCTGAATGCCCCCTGTTACCTAGCAGTAAATAGGTACCTGGGAGTTAGGCAGCTGTCACGGGCTGCTTCCTGGTGTGTGTGTGTGTGGGAAAAAAAAGTGGTTAGTAAACAGTTGATTAACAGTTGAGAGGCAGGCCGAAAGAGCAAAGCTCAACCCCCGCAAACACAACTTGGTGAATACAACTAGGCGAATACACACACACACACACAGAGGCAGGGGGAGACGTATGGGCAAGTCTCCTTACACCCTTTACCTCTGTTCACCCAGCAGTGATTTAGGAGCCTGGGTGTTAGTTGACTGTTGTGGGTGGCATCCTGGAGGGATAGTCAAGTGCTGCATATATCCCAGGTATACTCCAGTAGCCCACACACGCCGCAAGGCAAAGACACTAAAGCCCTTGCCGTTGACAGTAATGCTTCCGTTGGCAGTGAAGCTACCGTTGACAGTGAAGCTTCCGTTACGGCCCTACTGGGACGCAACCGGGTTCTTCTCTGATGGTATTCGAGTTTGGGTATCCGGCCCCAAGTTAGTAGAGGCTTTCAAGGGGTGAGCCCCATAATGTAGGTAAAATCAAACAAGGAAGGTACATTAAATATACAAGAGTAGCACTTTCCTCTATATATATAATTTCCACCACCATATATGAATAAAATGTCACACAAGGGAATTATTACTACACAAAATATATACAGCTTCGTCTTCTTCCGAAGACACCGGACACTCGGCGACGCTTCCTCTGGGTAGCCTTTCCTGGTCTCCTCCTCCGTGGCCCAGAACCCACGATGAATCCACCCTGGCCACAGGCCAGCCAAACCACAATCCCACTGGGTGCCTCGTCGTGATGGCCTACAACCACGGTCCAGCCTGTAGCTGGCAGGTACTAGTCAGCTTCGCTGTTAGGCCACTCCTCGACTAATACTAGGGTTGCGAGCCCTAGGCAGGAGCCTCGTGTGACTCGCTGGTCACCCTCCTCGGTCGTCACCTCAGTAGGTGGTCTCTTCCACCAGCCAGCCCCGGATATGGCGAATCCCGTTATTGCCACTCCTCAGGCAGGCAATCATACGTTCAGCAGAGTTCGTCCGGGGGTGGCTCACAGCTTCTACAAAGCAGACTGGTGAAGAGACCTTGGCTGCTTTGGGTAGACTGACTCCACGTACCTCACAACCGTCCTAGGTTGACTCTGCAAACAGACACGTCATCAGTACTGGGGACACTACCTGGGGCCACTAGAAAACATCACTTACTAGCTTAGACACAAACGTCCACCCCTTCGCTCCATAGATGGCGTTCACTGCCTAAGCGCCACTTCGCCAGAGATCAGCAGCGGCTACTTCGCGAGCCGACTAGGACAGGAATCCAGCGCCTGTTGCCGGCATATCCTGTCACCACTAGATGGCGTTGTCCATGTTGTGGGGTTTTCGGGAGCGGACTCACAGATGGCGTTGTCGTCACTGCTCCGTGCTCCGACGATGGACTCGGGTCCGTAACAGCTACCGTTGACAGTGATGTTACCGTTGACAATGATGCTACCGTTGACAGTGATGCTACCGTTGACAGTGATGCTACCGTTGACAGTGATGCTACCGTTGACAGTGAAGCTACCGTTGACAGTGAAGCTACCGTTGACAGTGATGCTACAGTTGACAGTGAAACTACCGTTGACAATGAAGCTACCGTTGACATTGAAGCAACCGTTGACAGTAAAGCTCCCGTTGACAGTGAAGCTACCGTTGTCAGTAAAGCTACCGTTGACAGTGAAGCTACCGTTGACAGTGAAGCTACCGTTGTCAGTGATGTTGGCTGAGAGGGCTGTGGTGCAGGAGGACTCTGGGGGCGCCTGTGTAACTCACCTAGTTGTGCTTGCTGGGGGGGGGGGGAGGAGGAGGGGTTGAGCTTTGGCTCTTTGGTCCCGCCTCTCAACCGTATATTGACGTGTGACCGACCATTATCTTGCAACACCAACAGTAGTATAATAGAAAAAAAAGTTAGATAAGATAACGCGAGCTTTAAAATGATTAATTTTGAACTGTTTCCTTCGAGAAGATAAATTCAGGGACTGAGAAATATCTCGGGAGCCCGCGCTTTTCCCGATGGATTTGTCGGCTTCCAAAGGCAAACATTTTCGGAACTAAATTTGACCAAAAAATGCAACGAAAATGTTTTTAAATTCACCTTGAAAAAGTTAGCTTTGGAGCGAGTCTCTTCTCACAATTATCAAGGAGCAGAGTTCCTAAATATATTTGAGCTTGTTTTCACCGGGTGCCTTCCCTGGTGAGTGGGGGGGGGGGAGGGGTGGGGGGAGGGGAGGGGGGGGGAGGGAGGGGGGAGGGGTGGTGGGGAAGGGTGGTGGGGAGGGGTTGAAGGGAAGACGCCTTTGCAGTCAGGTCCAGGCGCCGAGGACGTGCTTCCTGAATGTGGAACGATTTGTCGTCTTCTTCAAGAACACACTCTCTCTCTCTCTCTCTCTCTCTCTCGAGAGAGAGAGAGAGAGAGAGAGTTGAGATAAAATAGTCGTGTGTTGCTTCTCAAGCTTATATATATATATATATATATATATATATATATATATATATATATATATATATATATATATATATATATATATATATATATATATATATATATATATATATATATATATATATATATATATATATATATATATATATATATATATATATATATATATATATATATACACACATCTATGTCTCTCCTACTTCGAGAGGGTAAGATAGCTTCAATAAACACTAGTGTGATATTAAACACTTAACCTCAGGTTATAGGTGCATACATTGTATAACAGATGAATTATATATTGTATAAGTACAATACATTGTATAACAGATGTATTACATAATCAATCTTGGGTACAAGTCAAATATATCTTCAAATGTTCCAATATTCATACAGTATATACAGAGTTCAGCATACCTCAGCCCAGGAGGGCGAAAGGCAGTCAATATGGGATCTATTACAATATAATGTTCAGGGGTATAGACGTATCTGGCAGCCTTCTCACAAACCCCAAATGTGGAATACATCATGTGTGTCAACTTTGTGACAGAGAAAACATGCACTCCCTTAGTGCAAAGAAGTGCGAGGAGCGCGCACTCGTGTCAGCCCATCAGTCGCCTCCAGAAGAACACGGCCGGGCGCTTCGCCGCGACTCCTCCCTCTCACGGTCAATTGCAATCAGTATTATATTGTTTCTGTTGCAAAAAGAGATAAGAAGTACTAGCACTTAATCAGTGCATGTAGAATATTTGGGTTATATGTCGCCCAAAACGGTAAATGTGTTGTGGTGACTGAGAGTGTGAGCAAGCGATGGCTGCCCTGTGAGGAGACTGGCCTGCCTACCCTGGGGTCCGAATGCTTCTGGCTAAGCAAAACCGCCACAAATTGCAAGCAATGTCAAGACTGTGAAAACGCTTTGACTGAACACGGGTACCAGTACTTAACTTCCCTGCATGTTGCAGGAAGGGTAAGCGAGCTCTAGCGTAAAAGTGCATGTGAGAGAGTGAATGAATGAACGAGTGTGTGCGTGCTTAAGTGGTTGTGCCTCATAGCTATTGTACCTGTGGCATACCTCCTGACTTACCTGTGCTCTCGTCCTTGCTCTTAAAGCTGTGAATGGCGGGTGTTGCACCAGCTGTGGTTCAAGATCATTCCCATTTGTGTACCATGCGTGTAGATGCGTGAGAGTGCGTGCTGGCGGGTGTAGTTGGGTGTTATCACAGTGCCTCCTGCCCGGGGAGAGCCTACACGTTACACCTGGCCAGGCCCGCGTGTGTGTGTGCCTGCCTGCTGGCCTGCAGGACCTTCTCACCTGTGACATGCGCCTAGTGTGATGGCTTCGCCTAAACATAGGCGCATGAGACTACCACAACCCCATACACTACCACAACCCCATACACTACCACAACCCCATAGACTACCACAACCCCATACACTACCACAACCCCATATACTACCACAACCACCATAGACTACCACAACCCCATAGACTACCACAACTCCATACACTACCACAACCCCATAGACTACCACAACCACCATAGACTACCACAACCCCATAGACTACCACAACCACCATAGACTACCACAACCCCATAGACTACCACAACCACCATAGACTACCACAACCCCATAGACTACCACAACCCCATAGACTACCACAACCCCATAGACTACCACAACCCCCATAGACTACCACAACCACCATAGACTACCACAACCCCATAGACTACCACAACCCCATAGACTACCACAACCCCATAGACTACCACAACCCTTAGACTACCACAACCCCCATAGACTACCACAACCACCATAGACTACCACAACCCCATAGACTACCACAACCCCATAGACTACCACAACCACCATAGACTACCACAACCCCATAGACTACCACAACCCCATAGACTACCACAACCCTTAGACTACCACAACCCCATAGACTACCACAACCCCATAGACTACCACAACCTCATAGACTACCACAACCCCATAGACTACCTCAACCCCAAAACTCGTGACCAACCCGTTCTCTTAAAAATAACGTCGCTTTTCGCTCGTATGCGCGCTATGGCCGAAAGTGGACGCAATTTGAAATGAAACACTCACAAAAGTGACGTACTGTCCCGTTTTTTGTTTGAGTCGTCCGGCTTACTCGGTAAGGTTAGAAGAGGAAACTTTCAATTAACGTTTTTCATAACGGTTTGAAACTTTATGGAAATTTCCTGCCCACCTAACCCACCAGAGGACCCTTAACTTACTATTGTTGAAAAAAAAATCCCAAATTTATTTTCATTTTCAAATTACGTCCACTTTCGGCCATACTGGTAAACGGCCAAAAGCGACTTTATTTTTAAGAGGACAGGTTGCAAGGCTTCTCGGCTGGAGCAGCATGCAATTACCATCAATAATGTCTCCTCACTCAAGTTTTATACAAGTGTATCCCTCGTGTTCAAACACTGATGCCCTTATACATCACTAGTACATGTCCTTTTCCAGCGAAGTATTTATGGTTTATAATCGTGCCTGATAATATGCATATTTGGTATATATTTCCACGTGTGTTTCCGTCAACCTTACCTCTCCAGTGAACGCCCCTCCAACCTTCAACCTCAATATTCTCACCAGACACTTTCACGTTTAGTCTGTAACTGTAACAAAAATGTGTATTGAAATGTGTCTCTCTCTCTCTCTCTCTCTCTCTCTCTCTCTCTCTCTCTCTCTCTCTCTCTCTCTCTCTCTCTCTCACTCTCTCTCTCTCTCTCTCTCTCTCTCTCTCTCTCTCTCTCTCTCTCTCTCTCTCTCTCTCTCTCACATGCATTTCTACTGTGGTTATTTACAAATGCCTTTCTTGCTTTCCAGGATTGTAGATGTACACGATAAGAGAATAGTGTTATGAGGAAAGTGTCGTGCTATGAGACCTTTGTGAGGAACCATGTGATGAATGGAGTGAGGACCTGGACTTGAAGGATGTAGGTGTAGTGAGGGTCTTCAATGACTACTCTCAGGCAGCGTCCATCTCGGAACACACATTCCACTACTCTTGTGAGTCTATAAGTGTATAAAAAAATCTGTGTATTTTGATAAAGATTGAAAAACATAAATTAGTGGAATTTGGTGACGTTTACAAAATTGTGGTGAAAGTCATTATATGCCGTGACAAATTATTTAAGATGTAAATAATGTGTTAAAAGTTTTGCTTGAAAATTCAGTAAGATAAAAATCATTTGTGGTGGGAGTGTAAAAGAGAGTAGAGTGGCGGGTAGTGCAGCGTCTTAGCGTGCGTGGCGAGCTCCTCCTCCAGACACGCTGGAGTCCAGCCTCAACACTCAGCCACTTTAGAAAAGTATTGTGCATTTAGTATTTCCGAGACGCGAGGAACGAACCCTCCCAGCGACCATTACTGGAGCCTTCCTGGGCAGCCGGTGACTTCCTCAGTAGCAGGTGCTCCTCCCCAGCTGTTCACACCCAAAGTGGCTGACTGCTAGTGTGTGTGTGTGTGTGTGGCGACCAGTGGCAGGGGCAGCAGCAGCAGGAGGCCGGGGTCATGGCTCGGTGACGGGGAGGCAGGGAGAGAGGCCAGCACACACTACTGCAGGAGGAGGAGGAGGCTGGCAGGCGGCCGACGACAGATGAGCAGCAGCAGCAGCAGCAGCATGACGCCGTCGTCGGTGGGTGGTGGTGGTGACGGGGAGGTGCGGGTCTCACGGGTGCTCTTCACCATGCGCTGGCGCTTCATGAGCCAGATCCTGCTCGCCCTCCCGGTCGTCGGCATGTTCATCTGCCTCATCACCTCCGTCATCTTCCACTCCGACCACATCAACAACACTATATGCAAGGTCAGTCCACTCGCGCTCTTCCACTCTAATGTTGTCTGTTGCAGCACACCGCGCCAGGTCTCCCTCGCGAAGGTTGAGGCCGATAGCATACCCGTTGTCAACTTATAATGACGACACATTTGTTATCCTAAGTTGGATTAAGGTGATGAGGGAGGCGTCACGGGAGACTGGCAGACTGAAGATAAGTTCCCCCCACCATGTCTTAAGGTCTTACCCGCCTTCTCGTATTGACGTGGCAACAGTTATATTCTCGCTCCTAGCATTAGTCTTCAGAATTAATAAAAACGCATATCAATACTCTTCTCTTTTTCTCTTAATTAATGTTGATATATAAACGATTACTATTTTGTGTGTTGAGTCAACAATGAACTTGGGAAGGGATGGGAATTATCAGGGAAACCGCCAAGTCATTACGGCTAT
This sequence comes from Procambarus clarkii, assembly GCF_020424385.1. Lineage (NCBI taxonomy): Eukaryota > Metazoa > Arthropoda > Malacostraca > Decapoda > Cambaridae > Procambarus > Procambarus clarkii. The sequence goes on from NC_059602.1 coordinate 1,893,603, forward strand.
ATAGCACTTGGAAGGGGTCAGGACAAGGATTTGGGATGGGACGGGGGAAAGGAATGGTGCCCAACCACTTGGACGGTCGGGGATTGAACGCCGACCTGCATGAAGCGAGACCGCCACTCTACCGTCCAGCCCAAGTGGTTGGACATGAGAAGCTGCAGCTAAAGCTGGGTCTCCGTGCCCTTATTGACAACGAGAACATTCGCTCCGCTGTAAACTTCTCCAGCAAGTACCTTAATCTTATTTCTAATTAATATTCAGTATTAATTATTCAGAATTATCTGTAAACAGAAATAACCTTTTTTTTTTACTTTTAACAAACTTTACATTTATACTTAAAGATATCAGATTACTTTTGATAATTTGTTGCTTTTGCTGGGCTTCAGACTAGGGCAGTGGCGTAGCAAGTCTAGACCAAGGCTCTAGCCTAACAAAACACAGCTAGACCAAGGCTGTAGCTTAGCACAGCTATGCCAAGTCTGTATCTTGGCACAACTATACCAAGGCTGTAGCCTGGCACAGCTTGACCAAAGCCGTAGCATCACACAGATATATCCAGTTCGTAGCCTAGCACATCTATACCCAGTTCGTAGCCTAGCACAGCTGTTCCCAGTTCGTAGCCTAGCGCAGCTATACCCAGTTCGTAGCCTAGCACAGCTGTTCCCAGTTCGTAACCTAGCACATCCATACCCAGTTCGTAGCCTAGCACAGCTGTTCCCAGTTCGTAGCCGAGCACAGCTGTTCCCAGTTCGTAGCCTAGCACAGCTGTTCCCAGTTCGAAGCCTAGCACAGCTGTTCCCAGTTCGTAGCCTAGCACAGCTGTTCCCAGTTCGTAGCCTAGCACAGCTGTTCCCAGTTCATAGCCTAGCGCAGCTGTACCCAGTTCGTAGCCTAGCACAGCTGTTCCCAGTTCATAGCCTAGCGCAGCTGTACCCAGTTCATAGCCTAGCGCAGCTGTTCCCAGTTTGTAGTCTAGCACAGCTGTTCCCAGTTCGTAGCCTAGCACAGCTGTTCCCAGTTCGTAGCCTAGCACAGCTGTTCCCAGTTCGTAGCCTAGCGCAGCTGTACCCAGTTCGTAGCCTAGCACAGCTGTTCCCAGTTCGTAGCCTAGCACAGCTGTTCCCAGTTCATAGCCTAGCGCAGCTGTTCCCAGTTTGTAGTCTAGCACAGCTGTACCCAGAATGCAGATTGCAGAGCGCAAACTCCTCACAATAAGAATGATGGATAACAACAACTATGTTCTTAGAACATTGTACACAAGACAGTTCCACAAAACTTGTTTGCAAGTTAGGATGCATTATAATGCGTAGGTTTAGCTCGGTTGGTTTAGGTTAGGTTTGGTTGGGTTGAATTGGTTGTGAAACCTGTTTACCAACTTTCTTGCGTACGATATGACTGGAATATATCTGATCGTATTTGTGCTCGCTCGTGGCTCACTGCAGAGCCACGGAAAAAAAATCTGTTTCCCAGGACTTGTCTCGGGAACAAATTGGTGCATTGGCCGGGCCATTTGGGGACGAACCCGCGCGGTCTTGGCGCGCATTCAAAATCTGGCTGAAGCTAATGAATTGTTATATTATTCAAGTCAGGTGAATGTGTCCTCCAGTTAGTGTTTCTTGCCATATCCTTAAGCTGGTTTTTGAGGGGAATATTCCATTAAATGTACAAAAAAAGCTATCTGTGTAGGTCCTGTGAAGTGAGATCATGGGGCGCCTGTGAATAGCGGAGAGCGACGCGTTATGAGTTTAGAACGAGTCTCTGATTTTCTGATATTCGTACGTTTTTAGTTCGTGTCGATGGTTTATTTTCGGTAAAGGAAAAACGCCAAGATAACCTAGGTTATTGTGGCGTAGCTTAAGGGAAGGGGAAAGGAAATATCAAGAGAAAGCGCCAAGCCATTTCTACTATATAGCGCTGAGAAGAGGTCAGGATAAGGATTTGGGATGGGACGGGGGGAAGGAATGCTGCCCAACCACTTGGACGGTCGGGTATTGAACGCCGACCTGCATGAAGCGAGATGTTCGCTCTACCGTCCAGTCCAAGTGATTGGGTGATAAAGGTATTCTCTAAGGTAAAAACAACCATTTTTTTGAGCCTCTATAAAGCAACAAACCAACCCACGACCAACATTGATTTTCCCGACCTTTTTGCGTGGGTTGACTGTGGTGTGTGCAGGGGTGACCTCCCCGGGCTCACCCGCAGGCTGACACCACTCCGGCAAGTTGTGACTGCGGGGGAACCTCTGAGGACCATTTCATTTCGTGTTGATATCGTATTATTCCCCCCCCCCCGTTTGGTTCAAGATCCTGCGAAGCTGTAAATTGACTTAAAGATGTTTTATATAGTGCGTGCGTGGTGTTGAAGGCGCATTATCTCGTGTGACCGGCAAACACGACTAATTATATATTAGAATGTTTTAGACTTGGATTTTGACTTCACGTTTTCTTTAATCTTTATTGACTCAAATATTTTTTTCAGTTCTTTTTCTTAGTTTCTGTTTTTACTTTTTTTCTGTCTAATATCTCCCAACATTGCAGGAGCTCCCAACATTACACGAGCTCTCAACATTGCAGGAGCTCTCAACATTACACGAGCTCTCAACATTACACGAGCTCTCAACATTACACGAGCTCTCAACATTGCAGGAGCTCTCAACATTGCAGGAGCTCTCAACATTGCAGGAGCTCTCAACATTACACGAGCTCTCAACATTGCAGGAGCTCTCAACATTACACGAGCTCTCAACATTGCACGAGCTCTCAACATTACACGAGCTCTCAACATTGCAGGAGCTCTCAACATTGCAGGAGCTCTCAACATTACACGAGCTCTCAACATTGCAGGAGCTCTCAACATTACACGAGCTCTCAACATTGCAGGAGCTCTCAACATTGCAGGAGCTCTCAACATTGCAGGAGCTCTCAACATTGCAGGAGCTCTCAACATTGCAGGAGCTCTCAACATTGCAGGAGCTCTCAACATTGCAGGAGCTCTCAACATTGCAGGAGCTCTCAACATTACACGAGCTCTCAACATTGCAGGAGCTCTCAACATTGCACGAGCTCTCAACATTGCAGGAGCTCTCAACATTGCAGGAGCTCTCAACATTGCAGGAGCTCTCAACATTGCAGGAGCTCTCAACATTGCAGGAGCTCTCAACATTGCAGGAGCTCTCAACATTGCAGGAGCTCTCAACATTACACGAGCTCTCAACATTGCAGGAGCTCTCAACATTGCAGGAGCTCTCAACATTGCAGGAGCTCTCAACATTGCAGGAGCTCCCAACATTACACGAGCTCTCAACATTGCAGGAGCTCTCAACATTGCAGGAGCTCCCAACATTACACGAGCTCTCAACATTGCAGGAGCTCTCAACATTGCAGGAGCTCTCAACATTGCAGGAGCTCCCAACATTACACGAGCGCTCAACATTGCACGACCGCTCAACATTTAAATGGCACTACATTTTGGTAACAGTGATGAAGATAGTGTATAGTGATAATTTTTACAGCTCTGATGGTCGTTTGGATTGTATTGAAGATAACTACAGTGATGATGGTTGCGTGTAGTGTAGATGGTTACAGTGATGAAGACAGTTTGTAGCTTCAGTGAGGATAAATTCGAGCGATGAATGGCGTGTGTAGTGTAGCAGTGTAGGAACTTGCTGTGGTGAAGATGATGCGGAGACGTGGCCTCCATTCTTCACCCGAGCAGTGCCGGGTACACCACATACTCGCCTACATATTAGATCTCTTCTGACACCTTCACTCTGCCAGACGACTCCTGCTCTCTCTCTCTCTCTCTCTCTCTCTCTCTCTCTCTCTCTCTCTCTCTCTCTCTCTCTCCCTCCCTCCCTCCCTCCCTCTCCCTTCTCGTTGCAGCTGGCCACAAGTTTAGTGAACTTAATTTTGATTGGCGGCTGTAAGATTTGAAATGTGGTTAGGTGGAAGAGCTGGCCAATAAATACTGTCGCGGAAACACGGATCAAAGTTATAATTGGTCAGGTTGCAGTAGCTTGGGCCATGATTGGCCAATTTGTAGTATCCTGTTTTAATTGGTCAACGTGGCTTGTTTAATACGGAGTTTGGATAATTGTTTACTTGTTCCTTCCACTCGCTGAAAGTACCCTCACATCTGGACTTCCCCCCCCCGTGCTCACATCTGTACCCCCGGGGCTCACATCTGTACCCCCGGGCTTACATCTGTACCCCCGGGCTTACATCTGTACCCCCGGGGCTCACATCTGTACCCCGGGCTCACATCTGTACCCCCCGGGCTCACATCTGTAACCCGGGGCTCACATCTGTACCCCCGGGCTCACATCTGTACCCCCGGGCTCACATCTGTACCCGCGGGCTCACATCTGTACCCCCGGGGCTCACATCTGTACCCCCGGGCTCACATCTGTACCCCCGGGCTCACATCTGTACCCCCGGGGCTCACATCTGTACCCCCGGGCTCACATCTGTACCCCCGGGGCTCACATCTGTACCCCCGGGCTCACATCTGTACCCGCGGGCTCATATCTGTACCCCGGGCTCACATCTGTACCCCGGGCTCACATTTGTACCCCCGGGGCTCACATCTGTACCCCCGGGTTCACATCTGTAACCCGGGCTCACATCTGTACCCCCGGGCTCACATCTGTACCCCCCCCCCCGGGCTCACATCTGTACCCCCCGGGCTCACATCTGTACCCCCCGGGCTCACATCTGTACCCCCCCGGGCTCACATCTGTACCCCCGGGCTCACATCTGTACCCCCCGGCTCACATCTGTACCCCCGGGCTCACATCTGTACCCCCGGGCTCACATCTGTACCCCCGGGCTCACATCTGTACCCCCGGGCTCACATCTGTACCCCCGGGCTCACATCTGTACCCCGGGCTCACATCTGTACCCCCGGGCTCACATCTGCACCCCCGGGCTCACATCTGTACCCCGGGCTCACATCTGTACCCCCGGGCTCACATCTGTACCCCCGGGCTCACATCTGTACCCCCGGGCTCACATCTGTACCCCCGGGCTCACATCTGTACCCCCGGGCTCACATCTGTACCCCCGGGCTCACATCTGTACCCCGGGCTCACATGTGTACCCCCGGGCTCACATCTGTACCCCCGGGCTCACATCTGTACCCCCGGGCTCACATCTGTACCCCCGGGCTCACATATGTACCCCCGGGCTCACATCTGTACCCCCGGGCTCACATCTGTACCCCCCGGGCTCACATCTGTACCCCCGGGCTCACATCTGTACCCCCGGGCTCACATCTGTACCCCCGGGCTCACATCTGTACCCCCGGGCTCACATCTGTTGGCCACTGATGGCCAATAGATGCCACTGTTGGCCATCAGTGGCCATTGTTATGGTCCCCTGGGCCGCAGTGTCTTCACGAGCATCAGTGCCCAGGGTTCGGTACCCTCGGCCTAGCCTCCACAAGAGTAACTCTCTTCCCTAAGGTAGCTAACCTGGCCAGCTCTCACTGCCGCTCTCAGCTAACTTCACTGACGTTGTCCTACTTGGCTCAAACTTAGACGGTGGTACTCATACTGGGTCATAAACCCTGGTAAACAATTTACTAAGTGAAGATGGAAGACTTAATACCAAACATCATAATAAAAGGAACATATACGTTTACTGAAATAATGTTTGGTTATAAATGTTTAGTTATAAACGTTTAGGTTTATATAAACATAAATCTGAAGTTATAAACGGCAACACTGCCTAGATTCCTCCTTACTGCAAGTTAGTGATGTCTTTTAGCACCACGTGTAATGTCTCAATACTTAATACACTGATGCTAAACTAAATCACAACATTGGATACTAGTTAGCAAACTTAATCACAAATAAATTCTTCATGAACTTTACAGTGCTCCCTTCAGTAACTGGTTGCCTTGGCCTTATGAATCAAATCAAATATCCTAAAGTACCAACACACACATTCTTGAGCATATCAGTGGGCATATATATATATATATATATATATATATATATATATATATATATATATATATATATATATATATATATATATTATTAAATATGACCGAAAAAGTAAGATTAATAATTCTAACACGAATTTTCTCAATCTTTCGTACATTTCTTTTCACTGTTGGAGGTAATTCAAAAATCAATTCTCCAAAATTCATTTTTATTTCTAGTCTGACGCGACACGAGCGCGTTTCGTAAAACTTATTACATTTTCAAAGACTTTAGTTTACAAATACACAACTGAATAGAACTTGCACATCTCCGTTTTTGTTTATATCTACATTTGAGTGAGGTGGATGGGGTGAGGTGGCATTAATAGGGTATTAATTTCATCAACACAAGACAGAACAAGAGGTGGCATTAATAGGGTATTAATTTCATCAACACAAGACAGAACACGAAACAATGGGTATTGAAATGGAATTGATTGTAGAAAGCCTATTGCTCCATATTTCTTGATGCTTTGGGGACTGTAAGCTCCAAAAAACCCAGTATATAGGCAAGACAACAACATCTCTTTCTAGGCGTTTAACGATGCATAAACAACAGGGCTCCATTAAGGAACATATAATCTCTTCCCACAACCAAACCATCGCCAGAGAAATCCTAGTAAACAACACAGAAATCATCGATAGATACAGCGATAGCAGGCGGCTTGACGTTTGCGAGGCACTACACATTAAGAAGTCAACACCAGCAGTCAACAGCCAATTAATGCACAACTATATTCTACCCACCTCAAGACTCCGCTCCAATATAGAAGCATCAAGAAATATGGACCAATAGGCTTTCTACAATCACTTCCATTTCAATACCCATTGTTTCGTGTTCTGTCTTGTGTTGATGAAATTAATACCCTATTAATGCCACCTCTTGTTCTGTCTTGTGTTGATGAAATTAATACCCTATTAATGCCACCTCACCCCATCCACCTCACTCAAATGTAGATATAAACAAAAACGGAGATGTGTAAGTTCTATTCAGTTGTGTATTTGTAAACTAAAGTCTTTGAAAATGTAATAAGTTTTACGAAACGCGCTCGTGTCGCGTCAGACTAGAAATAAAAATGAATTTTGGAGAATTGATTTTTGAATTACCTCCAACAGTGAAAAGAAATGTACGAAAGATTGAGAAAATTCGTGTTAGAATTATTAATCTTACTTTTTCGGTCATATTTAATAATATATGTCTACAGGAAAGACTGCTACCAAAATATACTAATATATATATATATATATATATATATATATATATATATATATATATATATATATATATATATATATATATTATAATGTATATATATATAATATAAAATGACTGTAGACTCGACGCTCCTGTCACGGTTGACTGTTGTGGTTGGCATAATGGTCACCAGGGCATCCTCTCGATCCTGGTTGATCATCTCCAAATCGTCCTCGTTGAATCACAGTCGTAGGGCCGACATGAGGATCCCAGATGGTCTTGCCTCCCAGTGCACAGGCTTCCTGGTCTGCCTTGCCTCCCACACTGCAGGGTGCTGTTCCTGGAGGCTACACTCGACCAGGTTCCCTCACAACCCTCCGATCGTCGACCAAGACCACCTCCATTTGTCTCCGGTCGCTCCAAACCCCAGGAGCGGCTCGAAGGTCACTCAGCTGGCATTTCCAGCCCGCCCTCCTGGTAGAAAGGTACACTAATGCGCCATGAAGTCTCACTTCTCGCAGTTTGGGCACTCCTGAATTTTTCCCGGGCAGCTGCTCGGCGTCTCCACTGCCTTCATTATAGATTTATACCAGCTGTGGCATCCACCTCCACGGGCTAGACTGCGTCTTGCTGGAGAGACAAAGGGTTCGTCCGTCTCCCAGAGGAATACGTGGAGTAAAGTGGCGCCGCCTGTCCTTCCCGCCAACGACTCTGGTGGTGACGTGCGTCACGCGACGGCGTGTTCTCATTGGCTGCGTCCCTGGCGGCAACCAATCACAATTCCAACTTTCCTGGAGACCTAGTGTCCTCACTTCCGGTTGGCTTTCGGCGGGAAACGCTTCCTCCCGAGCCTGGGTATGTCAGCCATCTTGCCTCCTAGGGTGGGTTTCTTACCCACCTTCACCCAATTTGCAACTAACACACAGCCCGTCCTCACAGACCCAAACCCCAGCTGTTTATGACTGAAAAACGGTTTACACACGACTCACAACTGATGACGTTCGAACACTTCCGGAACAAGTGCTTCACTGACGACTTTTGTTCGAACCACAACGCTGTAAATGCTTCACCCACGTACTACAAATACAAATAATCGCAAACAGGACATAAACACTTAACCCTAACCTATACCTAAATATGCACAGTTTGCTAATATATAACAACATTAATTTATATTTGAGAAATTCATATTTTGAATGAACAACATGTTAAAATTGATGACTGCGTCTCTGAGGTCGACCGCTGGGTGGAATGGACTTGCTCTGAGGACGGGTTGCAACCTAACATAAACTTCTGGGTTCATATTTTTCCTTAAACGTACCCCAATCAAACTATGGAGCTTGTAGACTATGTACAGGGGGGGGGAAGTGGGGCTTGTAGACTATATACAGGGGGAAGTGGGGCTTGTAGACTATATACAGGAGGGAAGTGGGGCTTGTAGACTATATACAAGGGGGAAGTGGGGCTTGTAGACTATATACAGGGGGAAGTGGGGCTTGTAGACTATATACAGGAGGGAAGTGGGGCTTGTAGACTATATACAGGGGGAAGAGGGGCTTGTAGACTATATACAGGGGGAAGTGGGGCTTGTAGACTATATACAGGGGGAAGTGGAGCTTGTAGTCTACATACAGGGGGAAGTGGAGCTTGTAGACTATATACAGGGGGAAGAGAGGCTTGTAGACTATATACAGGGGGAAGTGGAGCTTGTAGACTATATACAGGGGGAAGTGGAGCTTGTAGACTATATACAGGGGGAAGAGGGGCTTGTAGACTATATACAGGGGGAAGAGGGGCTTGTAGACTATATACAGGGGGAAGAGGGGCTTGTAGACTATATACAGGGGGAAGAGGGGCTTGTAGACTATATACAGGGGGAAGAGGGGCTTGTAGACTATATACAGGGGGAAGAGGGGCTTGTAGACTATATACAGGGGGAAGTGGGGCTTGTAGACTATATACAGGGGGAAGTGGAGCTTGTAGACTATATACAGGGGGAAGTGGAGCTTGTAGACTATATACAGGGGGAAGAGGGGCTTGTAGACTATATACAGGGGGAAGAGGGGCTTGTAGACTATATACAGGGGGAAGAGGGGCTTGTAGACTATATACAGGGGGAAGAGGGGCTTGTAGACTATATACAGGGGGAAGTGTGGATTGTAGACTATATACAGGGGGAAGAGGGGCTTGTAGACTATATACAGGGGGAAGAGGGGCTTGTAGACTATATACAGGGGGAAGAGGGGCTTATAGACTATATACAGGGGGAAGTGGAGCTTGTAGACTATATACAGGGGGAAGTGGAGCTTGTAGACTATATACAGGGGGAAGTGGGGCTTGTAGACTATATACAGGGGGAAGAGGGGCTTGTAGACTATATACAGGGGGAAGAGGGGCTTGTAGACTATATACAGGGGGAAGAGGGGCTTGTAGACTATATACAGGGGGAAGAGGGGCTTGTAGACTATATACAGGGGGAAGTGTGACTTGTAGACTATATACAGGGGGAAGTGGAGCTTGTAGACTATATACAGGGGGAAGTGGAGCTTGTAGACTATATACAGGGGGAAGTGGAGCTTGTAGACTATATACAGGGGGAAGTGTGACTTGTAGACTATATACAGGGGGAAGTGTCACTATATATGGGAGAGAAGTGTATGTGGCCGCCACACGCAACAATTAATAACCGGTTGACTTAGCCTTCTAGATCAAATCAAATATACTAAAATATCAGGACACTTGAGTATACCTGTGAGTATGTGTGTGTGGGTATACTCCCTCACAAATACGTATTGATTAAACTCTGTAATCAGAGTAACACAATGATTAACCTAGCACAATAGGGTATGGGGGGGGGAGGGTATTGATCTATCTTTGATGGATTGTCGACTCGAAGCTCAGACAACCTTGGAATGTATAAATAGTAGAGCGACCTTGAAACATATAAATAGCACACTTGGATAGACAGGAGGCACGTAATTACAGGTCGGTGCCAGTGACAAGTATTCCGTGTAAATTGGTGTAGAAAGTAATGAGGTGGAGGATAATGGAGCAGCTAGAGAGGCAACCCGTCCTCGACTCAAGTCCATTCCATCCAGCGGTCAATCCCACAGACGCATTCATAAATGTTAACATGCTGTTCATTCAAAACGGGAGTTTTCTCAAATATAAAGTAATATTATAATACATTAGCATATTGTACATATATAGGCATAAATTAGGTTAGGTGTTTAGGTTCTGTTGGCGATTATTTGTATTTGAGGTACGTGGGTGAAGCATTTACAGCGTTGGGGTTCGAACAAAAGTCGTCAGTGAAACACGTGTTCCGGAAGTGTTCGAAAGAAATCAGTTGAGTCGTGTGTAAACCGTTTTTCATTCATAAACAGGGGGTTTGGCGGGTGCATGGAATGAACTTTTGGGTCTTTGTTTGGAGGACGGGGTGAGAGTGGACAAACTCTGTGATAAAAGGTCAGAACGGATTTACAAATGGAAAGTCGTGTGCGACTAACTTGCTAGATTTATGACGGGGCTATTAAAACAAAGCAGTAAAAGGAAGGTTGGGTAGACTATATTTTCCTAGATCTTCAAAATAGCTTTCGAAACTATTACTGGCAAAATAACAGGTGTACATGATGAAGAAGCTTGCTAGTATAACTGAGAAAATAGTAGTAGGTATCCATCAGTCTCAGGAGACTGTAGAGTTGCGCTCTGGTTGTGGGTCTGGAGTGGCCTCTCCAGAGTGCAAAGCCAGGGGTAGGTTGATACGGAGGAGAAGCTGTTACCCATGCAGCAGGTTTCCCCTCTCCACGGCGCCGAAAGTCTCCATTGGAAAGGCAAACGCCAATATCATTTTTTCCAGCGCCGTCGCAGGTACCTTCCTTCTGGGTCATGAATGAAGCCGGCCTCGGGTGAAAGAAGGCTGTGACTGAGAAAATACTGAACTTATTAAAGTAGTACATGAAGGACAGAAAGCAAAGACTCAGACAGGAGGTTTCCAGCTGGAGGAATGCAACAAGCGGGGTCCCACAAGACTCTGTCCTGGGACGGCTGCTGTTCCTAATTTATATGACCGACCAACCCGAGGGATTGAGCTCATACATGCCAGTCTTTGCAGATAACACAAATCTGATAAGCAATTTAAAGACTGAGGAGGACTGTAGGAAGTTAAGATCTTAAACTCCAAAAGTAGTCAGGCAGATGGTTGCTGGTATTAAATCCCATCAAGTGTAAGGTAATAAAAATGAGAAAGGAGACCAGGAGTAATATACACCAAAAATGGGAAGGCAACTATAGGAATTGAAAAATAGAAAGTGTAAATGTAAAGTGTGTAGTGTAAAATACTAAGATTTGAGGGCGAATATAATTCTAGAACAAACACCAGAGACACACACAATCAGGATAACATCGGCAGCATATGGGACGCTGGCAAATATAGGAACATCGTTTTGAAACTTAAATCAATACTCCAAGGTAATCTACACAACATTTGTTAGACAAATACTGAAATATGCAGCACCGGCATGGAGTCCGCACCTTATGAAGCATCTCTTGAGGTTATCTTGAGATGATTTCGGGGCTTTAGTGTCCCCGCGGCCCGGTCCTCGACCAGGCCTCCACCCCCAGGAAGCAGCCCGTGACAGCTGACTAACACCCAGGTACCTATTTTATTGCTAGGTAACAGAGGCATAGGGTGAAAGAAACTCTGCCCATTGTTTCTCGCCGGCGCCCGGGATCGAACCCGGGACCACAGGATCACAAGTCCAGCGTGCTGTTCGCTCGGCCGACCGGCTCAAAAAACATTGCATAAAACATAACATGATAGAAACAACATTGAAGTAAAAATGTTTGCAAAGTGATTAGTGCCAGAGTAAAGAGGGTTAAGCTGTGAGGACAGTCTAATGGAACCATATCTCACAACCCTCGACGATACTAAAAACAGGAGATATGATCATAACATATAAGATACTGAGTGGAAAAGACGATATGGACAAGTATAGCCTCTTCAAAGCCAGGGAAAGTTGGACATGGCGACACAGGTGGAAGCTGGACACGGACATGAGCCGACGGTGTGCCAGGAAATACTCGTCCTGTGTACGGGTGGTCATCAGGAGGGACACACTGAGATAAGGTGTGGCAGCCGCCTCTATTCACTTAGTTAAGGCCAGATTCGACACAGCATTTGATCGTTAGAATAACTGAATTATAATGCCACAGGTACAATAACTAATAGTAATAATATAACAATAATAGGTACAGGCATTAATAGGTAAGTACCTACACCACCATCACCCTGGCCAGGGTGGGGACACCCAGGGTGGGGACACCCAGGGTGTGGACACCCAGGGTGGGGACACCCAGGGTGGGAACACCCAGGGTGTGGACACCCAGGGTGGGGACACCCAGGGTGGGGACACCCAGGGTGGGGACACCCAGGGTGGGGACACCCAGGGTGGGGACACCCAGGGTGGGGACACCCAGGGTGGGGACACCCAGGGTGGGGACACCCAGGGTGGGGACACCCAGGGTGGGGACACCCAGGCTGGGGACACCCAGGGTGGGGACACCCAGGGTGGGGACACCCAGGGTGGGGACACCCAGGGTGGGGACACCCAGGGTGGGGACACCCAGGGTGGGGACACCCAGGGTGTGGACACCCAGGGTGGGGACACCCAGGGTGGGGACACCCAGGGTGTGGACACCCAGGGTGGGGACACCCAGGGTGGGGACACCCAGGGTGGAGACACCCAGGGTGTGGATACCCAGGGTGGAGACACCCAGGGTGGGGACACCCAGGGTGTGGACACCCAGGGTGGAGACACCCAGGGTGGAGACACCCAGGGTGGGGACACCCAGGGTGGGGACACCCAGGGTGTGGACACCCAGGGTGTGGACACCCAGGGTGGAGACACCCAGGGTGTGGACACCCAGGGTGGAGACACCCAGGGTGGGGACACCCAGGGTGGAGACACCCAGGGTGTGGACACCCAGGGTGGGGACACCCAGGGTGTGGACACCCAGGGTGGGGACACCCAGGGTGTGGACACCCAGGGTGTGGACACCCAGGGTGGGGACACCCAGGGTGGAGACACCCAGGGTGGAGACACCCAGGGTGGGGACACCCAGGGTGGGGACACCCAGGGTGTGGACACCCAGGGTGGAGACACCCAGGGTGGGGACACCCAGGGTGGGGACACCCAGGGTGGGGACACCCAGGGTGGGGACACCCAGGGTGTGGACACCCAGGGTGGAGACACCCAGGGTGGAGACACCCAGGGTGGAGACACCCAGGGTGTGGACACCCAGGGTGTGGACACCCAGGGTGGGGACACCCAGGGTGGGGACACCCAGGGTGGGGACACCCAGGGTGGGGACACCCAGGGTGGGGACACCCAGGGTGGAGACACCCAGGGTGGGGACACCCAGGGTGTGGACACCCAGGGTGGAGACACCCAGGGAGTGGACACCCAGGGTGGAGACACCCAGGGTGTGGACACCCAGGGTGTGGACACCCAGGGTGTGGACACCCAGGGTGGAGACACCCAGGGTGGAGACACCCAGGGTGTGGACACCCAGGGTGTGGACACCCAGGGTGGAGACACCCAGGGTGGGGACACCCAGGGTGTGGACACCCAGGGTGTGGACACCCAGGGTGGAGACACCCAGGGTGGGGACACCCAGGGTGTGGACACCCAGGGTGGGGACACCCAGGGTGTGGACACCCAGGGTGGAGACACCCAGGGTGTGGACACCCAGGGTGTGGACACCCAGGGTGTGGACACCCAGGGTGTGGACACCCAGGGTGGAGACACCCAGGGTGGGGACACCCAGGGTGTGGACACCCAGGGTGGGGACACCCAGGGTGTGGACACCCAGGGTGGAGACACCCAGGGTGGGGACGCCCAGGTGTGGACACCCAGGGTGGAGACACCCAGGGTGGGGACACCCAGGGTGTGGACACCCAGGGTGGGGACACCCAGGGTGTGGACACCCAGGGTGGAGACACCCAGGGTGGGGACACCCAGGGTGTGGACACCCAGGGTGGAGACACCCAGGGTGGGGACGCCCAGGGTGGGGACGCCCAGGGTGGGGACACCTGAGGACGTCATCGTGGCAGCTCCGGCCACCATTAATTCGCCAGTCTGCTGGATCACCATATAGATGAGGCGGAGTTAAACGAATGAATGGTGTGTGTGTGTGTGTGTGTGTGTGTGTGTGTGTGTGTGTGTGTGTGTGTGTGTGTGTGTGTGTGCGTGCGCGCGCGTGCGTGCAACCCGCAATCCTCACCTGCCTGTTCTAGCTGTCAATTGAGCTTTATCTTTTGACTCCTGCGTCTCAACCCTCACTCAACTTAATCCCTAACCCATGTTAAGTTATATGTACATGTGTATCTATATAGTGTGTGCTGGCACCTCCTACCTCATCACCCAGGTGATGGATCATCATCTTCCTTGCTACTTTGTCTCTGAAATTCTATCCTCTCTGGCTGTGACTAATTGGGTTTAGTAGTTTCCTCCTGTTTCTCCTCCTCTGACACTATTTCAAATGACCCATTATCTTTTACGTGTTCGATTCCTTGAGAATTGTACACGTCGGGATCATGTCTACTGTTTCGTCTCTTCTCCAGTGACGTGAGTCGTCTTGTGGGAACACCAATAACATGTCCCACTCAGTTATAAAATTTGTGCTTTTTACAAAGGGCTCAAATTATGGGTTTTATACAGAAAAACTTTAAAATTTAGCTGGAACTTAGTCGTTCAAATTTGAGAGATGTTTAGACACTATTGTTACGGGTCGGTCTCAACTGACGCCACACATAAGAAATTGGACAGAAAGCTTTACCTTACACTGAAGGCTGCATCTCCCTCAATCTGCAAATGTTCTCACATTAAATAAATAATAATTACGGATTTACGCAGATTACCTGTGACAAATCCTGCATTCATCTATTTCTTACAAATTAAGCGACTAACCCTAACTACGCTCACCCTTAGTAATTCCATTATCAAAGTTAATAAGGATAATAAAAATCAATAATGATAATGATAGTAATCAAAATATAAATGTTAATTCCTGGAAACACAAACCGAAACTGTCTCTATTTTCCGCTTGTTACAACTTGTAATAAAGTTGTTACATCTTGGCTTAACGTGTTTATGACGTATTAGAACGTTGTTACAGCTTGCTATATTGGTTGTTATAACTGGTTAGGAGGTGTTAGAACTTGTTCGAACGTTGTACCAACGTCGTAGTTTCGGTGTGTGTTTGGCGGGATACTAATCATAGTTTTCAACTGGCTCGTATGGACGGAAAATGGCTCCACAACGTCTAAGGTTCCATACACAAACTGGCCTTTACTGCAGTGATGTAATCACTCAAGTCCGAGGCCAGATGGTCTTGTGAGTCTGGGGCAACGTCCAACCCCTCACGCTGTATAATAAGACTTTTGTCCTATTTTATTGGTGTTTATAGAACGTGGCAGCTGGGATTATAATGTATATTTTAATGGTAACACTTTGAGGTACTTCCGTCACCAAGCCAGCCAAGACGTCACCAAGCCAACCAAGACGTCACCAAGCCAACCAAGACGTCACCAAGCCAACCAAGGCGTCACCAAGCCAGCCAAGACGTCACCAAGCCAGCCAAGACGTCACCAAGCTACCCAAGGCGTCTCGAAGCCAGCCAATGCATCACCAAGCCAACAAAGGCGTCACCAAGCCAGCCAAGACGTCACCAAGCCAACCAAGGCGTCATCAAGCCAGCCAAGACGTCACCAAGCCAGCCAAGACGTCACCAAGCCAGCCAAGACGTCACCAAGCCAGCCAAGACGTCACCAAGCTACCCAAGGCGTCACGAAGCCAGCCAATGCATCACCAAGCCAGTCAAGACGTCACCAAGCCAGCCAAGACGTCACCAAGCCAGCCAAGACGTCACCAAGCCAGCCAAGACGTCACCAAGCCAGCTAAGACGTCACCAAGCCAGTCAAGACGTCACCAAGCCAGTCAAGACGTCACCAAGCCAGCCAAGACGTCACCAAGCCAGCCAAGACCTCACCAAGCCAGCCAAGACGTCACCAAGCCAGCCAAGACATCACCAAGCCAGCCAAGACCTCACCAAGCCAGCCAAGACGTCACCAAGCCAGCCAAGACGTCACCAAGCCAGCCAAGACCTCACCAAGCCAGCCAAGACCTCACCAAGCCAGCCAAGACCTCACCAAGCCAGCCAAGACCTCACCAAGCCTGCCAAGACGTCACCAAGCCAGCCAAGACCTCACCAAGCCAGCCAAGACCTCACCAAGCCTGCCAAGACGTCACCAAGCCAGCCAAGACCTCACCAAGCCAGCCAAGACCTCACCAAGCCTGCCAAGACGTCACCAAGCCAGCCAAGACCTCACCAAGCCAGCCAAGACGTCACCAAGCCAGCCAAGACCTCACCAAGCCAGCCAAGACCTCACCAAGCCAGCCAAAACCTCACCAAGCCAGCCAAGACCTCACCAAGCCAGCCAAGACCTCACCAAGCCAGCCAAGACCTCACCAAGCCAGCCAAGACCTCACCAAGCCAGCCAAGACCTCACCAAGCCTGCCAAGACGTCACCAAGCCAGCCAAGACCTCACCAAGCCAACCAAGACCTCACCAAGCCAGCCAAGACCTCACCAAGCCAGCCAAGACGTCACCAAGCCAGCCAAGACGTCACCAAGCCAGCCAAGACGTCACCAAGCCAGCCAAGACGTCACCAAGCCAGCCAAGACCTCACCAAGCCAGCCAAGACTGTTAGCTTCTCCACCCTCGCTCTACTCCATGCCAATTAACTGATTATAACTAACTCTGTCAAGTAACTTGTTATAAATCAAATACTAAATTTAATTTATAGTATTAGTATTGTTCTACTGCAACCACCGCTCTAACGTGTAACTTAAATGAAATAATAATGCATAATATATTAATTATAATATAATAATAATAATTATAATAATGTAATAATATTAATAATGTAATAATATTAATAATGTAATAAAAATAATGTACCAATAATACTACTAATAATGGCGATGTAATTCTTCACAGCTGAGTAATAAGTTTACGAGGCACCGTGTCTTGGGACGCGAGCATATCTTAGATTAATTATATAGAAGACAACCTTGTTTGGCTGAGAGGTTGACAGGTGAAGTGTAACAAGGTGAAACGGTATTTATTTAATTGGTTAATTTCCCCCCTTAATTCTATTAGAATTTTTTAGTTTTGTATAAAGCAGATAAACGGTGTGGCATTTGGTCATTATAATCTATGGTATTAGATTAATATTGTTCAATAGTAAGGCTGAAATATGAAGCTTCTCCTGTTGTTAAGGAATAATTTCTGATTAATTGATATGAACTGGAAATATTTTGTCCACACTTCTCCTGCCAGTCATCTCGAGTCCCGGTGCCTCTCCTCCGAGTCTGTGTAGGTCTCCATCTCTCTCCTACCCTATCTGGGTCCCTATCCCTCTGTCCCATGCCGGTGCCTCTCCTCCGAGTCTGTGTAGGTCTCCATCTCTCTCCTACCCTACCTGGGTTCCTATCCCTCTGTCCCATGCCGGTGCCTCTCCTCCGAGTCTGTGTAGGTCTCCATCTCTCTCCTACCCTACCTGGGTTCCTATCCCTCTGCTTTAGGTCCATGTAGGTCTCCATCTCTCTCCTACCCTACCTGGGTTCTTATCCCTCTGTCCCATGCCCATGTATGTCTCTATCTCTCTCCTACCCTACCTGGGTTCCTATCCCTCTGCTTTAGGTCCTTGTAGGTCTCCATCTCTCTACTATCCTACCTGGGTTCCTATCCCTCTGCTCCAGGTCCATGGAGGTCTCCATCTCTCTACTATCCTACCTGGATCCCTATCCATCTGCTCCAAACAATTTAGATTCGCATGTTCCCAGACCTAGACAGATCAGGGTCCGGGAAGGTGCAAGGGCCCTTCTCTGAGCTCATTGTGGTCCCTATTTCCTCTCCTCGTACCTCCCATCCCTTCTATCTCATCCAGGACTCGTTCCCATGACTCCCGTCCCATCCACTACCCCTCCTACTCTCACCCCATATATGACACTCTCCCGTCCACCTATATCGTTTTTATGACGCCTTTCCCTGTTACCATCTCGTCCAGAACCCTTCCCACCCCACCCTTCCCATTCCATCCAGGATCCCTTCACCTCCCCATCACATGCATGACCTCTTCGCCTCCTCCTATCCCGCTCTAAACCCCTTCCCATCCAGAACCTCTCCACCTTCCTCCCCTCCCATCATAGACCAACACATCCAGCTCCCCATCCTATAAAAGAAAACTTGTTCCCTCCCTCCCAGGGCTCCCCCTCCCAGGGGTTCCCCTCCCAGGGCTGCCCCTCCCAGGGTCCCCCTCCCAGGGATCCCCTCCCAGGGGTTCCCCTCCCAGGGCTCCCCCTCCCAGGGCTCCCCCTCCCAGGGCTCCCTCTCCCAGGGCTCCCCCTCCCAGGGCTCCCCCTCCCACCTCTCATCATCTTCTCATCCCGAGTTCGACCAAGTTTTCCGGCCAGGATGGACAGCTGTCTCGTCTCTGAGAATCTTGATCTCATTTAAAAAAAAAGTTACGTTCCCAGTGAGTCGTTCTCGTTGGTCGTGTTCGTGGGTCGTTTATCGTAAGTCGTGGGTCGTGTTCGTGGGTCGTTTATCGTAAGTCGTGGGTCGTGTTCGTGGGTCGTTTATCGTAAGTCGTGGGTCGTTCTCGTTGGTCGTGTTCGTGGGTCGTTTATCGTAAGTCGTGGGTCGTGTTCGTGGGTCGTGTTCGTGGGTCGTAGGTCGCTTTCACTACGATTCCTTGTTGTGAAAGTAATTCCTGAAACGCTTTACTTCTTTTTTTGTACATCTTGCCTTTATTATCAAAGTTAATGAGGATAATAAAAATCAATAATGATAGTAATCGAAATATAAATGTTAATACTAATTATTGTTTATTTCTTGTTAATTTCCTGTTATTCTTTTGTGTGATTATTATTGATGTAAGCTAAAGTATGACAGTGTATGGAAAACACGCGTTTTTTTCCTCTGTGTGTCAAGCCAGGGTGGTAGTGTCAAGCCAGGGTGGTAGTGTCAAGCCAGGGTGGTAGTGTCAAGGAAGGGTGGTAGTGTCAAGCCAGGGTGGTAGTGTCAAGCCAGGGTGGTAGTGTCAAGCCAGGGTGGTAGTGTCAAGCCAGGGTGGTAGTGTCAAGCCAGGGTGGTAGTGTCAAGCCAGGGTGGTAGTGTCAAGCCAGAGTGGTAGTGTCAAGCCAGGGTGGTAGTGTCAAGCCAGGGTGGTAGTGTCAAGCCAGGGTGGTAGTGTCAAGCCAGGGTGGTAGTGTCAAGCCAAGGTGGTAGTGTCAAGCCAGGGTGGTAATGTCAAGCCAGGGTGGTAGTGTCAAGCCAGGGTGGTAGTGTCAAGCCAGGGTGGTAGTGTCAAGCCAGGGTGGTAGTGTCAAGCCAGGGTGGTAGTGTCAAGCCAGGGTGGTAGTGTCAAGCCAGGGTGGTAGTGTCAAGCCAGGGTGGTAGTGTCAAGCCAGGGTGGTAATGTCATAGTGTCAAGCCGTTGGTGTGGTGTGAGGGTTAGTGTGGTGTGAGGGTTGGTGTGGTGTGAAGGTTGGTGTGGTGTGAGGGTTGGTGTGGTGTGAGGGTTAGTGTGGTGTGAGGGTTGGTGTGGTGTGAGGGTTGGTGTTATGTGAGGGTTGGTGTGGTGTGAGGGTTAGTGGCGTATGAGGGTTGGTGTGGTGTGAGGGTTAGTGTGGTGTGAGGGTTGGTGTGGTGTGAGGGTTGGTGTGGTGTGAGGGTTGGTGTGGTGTGAGGGTTGGTGTTATGTGAGGGTTGGTGTGGTGTGAGGGTTAGTGGCGTATGAGGGTTGGTGTGGTGTGAGGGTTGGTGTGGTGTGAGGGTTGGTGTGGTGTGAGGGTTGGTGTGGTGTGAGGGTTGGTGTGGTGTGAGGGTTGGTGTGGTGTGAAGGTTGGTGTGGTGTGAGGGTTAGTGGCGTATGAGGGTTGGTGTAGTGTGAGGGTTGGTGTGGTGTGAGGGTTAGTGGCGTATGAGGGTTGGTGTGGTGTGAGGGTTGGTGTGGTGTGAGGGTTGGTGTGGTGTGAGGGTTAGTGTGGTGTGAGGGTTGGTGTGGTGTGAGGGTTGGTGTTATGTGAGGGTTGGTGTGGTGTGAGGGTTAGTGGCGTATGAGGGTTGGTGTGGTGTGAGGGTTAGTGTGGTGTGAGGGTTGGTGTGGTGTGAGGGTTGGTGTGGTGTGAGGGTTGGTGTGGTGTGAGGGTTGGTGTGGTGTGAGGGTTGGTGTGGTGTGAAGGTTGGTGTGGTGTGAGGGTTGGTGTGGTGTGAGGGTTGGTGTGGTGTGAGGGTTAGTGGCGTACGAGGGTTGGTGTGGTGTGAGGGTTGGTGTGGTGTGAGGGTTAGTGTGGTGTGAGGGTTGGTGTGGTGTGAGGGTTGGTGTGGTGTGAGGGTTAGTGGCGTATGAGGGTTGGTGTGGTGTGAGGGTTGGTGTGGTGTGAGGGTTAGTGGCGTATGAGGGTTGGTGTGGTGTGAGGGTTGGTGTGGTGTGAGGGTTCGTGTGGTGTGAGGGTTCGTGTGGTGTGAGGGTTAGTGGCGTATGAGGGTTGGTGTGGTGTGAGGGTTGGTGTGGTGTGAGGGTTGGTGTGGTGTGAGGGTTAGTGTGGTGTGAGGGTTGGTGTGGTGTGAGGGTTGGTGTGGTGTGAGGGTTGGTGTGGTGTGAGGGTTGGTGTTGTGTGAGGGTTGGTGTGGTGTGAGGGTTGGTGTGTTGTGAGGGTTAGTGTGGTGTGAGGGTTGGTGTGGTGTGAGGGTTGGTGTGGTGTGAGGGGTGGCGTATGAGGGTTGGTGTGGTGTGAGGGTTGGTGTGGTTGAGGGTTGGTGTGGTGTGAGGGTTGGTGTGGTGTGAAGGTTATTGTGGTGTGAGGGGTTGGTGTGGTGTGAGGGTTGGTGTGGTGTGAGGGTTAGTGTGGTGTGAGTGGGTTGGTGTGGTGTGAGGGTTGGTGTGGTGTGAGGGTTGGTGTGGTGTGAGGGTTGGTGTGGTGTAAGGGTTAGTGTGGTGTGAGGGTTAGTGGCGTATGAGGGGTGTGAGGGTTGGTGTGGTGTGAGGGTTGGTGTGGTGTGAGGGTTGGTGTGGTGTGAGGGTTAGTGGGTATGAGGGTTGGTGTGGTGTGAGGGGGTGTGGGGTGAGGGTTAGTGTGGTGTGTGAGGGTTGGTGTGGTGTGAGGGTTGGTGTGGTGTGAGGGTTGGTGTGGTGTGAGGGTTGGTGTGGTGTGAGGGTTGGTGTGGTGTGAGGGTTGGTGTGGTGTGAGGGTTGGTGTGGTGTGAGGGTTGTGGGTGTGAGGGTTGGTGTGGTGTGAGGGTTGGTGGTGTGGTGTGGTGTGAGGGTTGAGGGTTGGTGTGGTGTGAGGGTTGGTGTGGTGTGAGGGTAGTGGTGTGAGGGTTGGTGTGGTGTGAGGGTGGTGTGGTGTGAGGGTTGGTGTGGTGTGAGGGTTGGTGTGGTGTGAGGGTGTGCGTGTGAGGGTTGGTGTGGTGTGAGGGTTGGTGTGGTGTGAGGGTTGGTTGGTGTGAGGGTGTGAGGGTTGGTGTGGTGTGAGGGTTGGTGTGGTGTGAGGGGTGTGAGGGTTGGTGTGGTGTGAGGGTTGGTGTGGTGTGAGGGTTAGTGGCGTGAGGGTTGGTGTGGTGTGAGGGTTAGTGTGGTGTGAGGGTTGGTGTGGTGTGAGGGTTGGTGTGGTGTGAGGGTTGGTGTGGTGTGAGGGTTGGTGTGGTGTGAGGGTTGGTGTGGTGTGAGGGTTGGTGTGGTGTGAGGGTTGGTGTTGAGGGTTGTGGTGTGAGGGTTGGTGTGGTGTGAGGGTTGGTGTGGTGTGAGGGTTGGTGTGGTGTGAGGGTTGGTGTGGTGTGGTGTGAGGGTTGGTGTGGTGTGAGGGTTGGTGTGGTGTGAGGGTTGGTGTGGTGTGAGGGTTAGTGTGTGGTGTGAGGGTTGGTGTGGTGTGAGGGTTGGTGTGGTGTGAGGGTTGGTGTGGTGTGAGGGTTGGTGTGGTGTGAGGGTTGGTGTGGTGTGAGGGTTGGTGTGGTGTGAGGGTTAGTGTGGTGTGAGGGTTGGTGTGGTGTGAGTGGGTGTGTTGGTGTGGTGTGAGGGTTGGTGTGGTGTGTGGGTGAGGGTTGGTGTGGTGTGAGGGTTAGTGGCGTATGAGGGTTGGTGTGGTGTGAGGGTTGGTGTGGTGTGAGGGTTGGTGTGGTGTGAGGGTTGGTGTGGTGTGAGGGTTGGTGTGGTGTGAGGGTTGGTGTGGTGTGAGGGTTAGTGTGAGGGTTGGTGTGGTGTGAGGGTTGGTGTGGTGTGAGGGGTGGCGTATGAGGGTTGGTGTGGTGTGAGGGTTAGTGTGGTGTGAGGGTTGGTGTGGTGTGAGGGGGTGTGGTGTGAGGGTGGTGTGGTGTGAGGGTTGGTGTGGTGTGTTAGTGGCGTATGAGGGTTGGTGTGGTGTGAGGGTTAGTGGCGTGAGGGTTGAGGGTGTGGTGTGGTGTGAGGGTTGGTGTGGTGTGAGGGTTGGTGTGGTGTGAGGGTTGGTGTGGTGTGAGGGTTGGTGTGGTGTGTATGAGGGTTGGTGTGAGGGTTGGTGTGGTGAGGGTTGGTGTGGTGTGAGGGTTGGTGTGGTGTGAGGGTTGGTGTGGTGTGAGGGTTGGTGTGGTGTGAGGGTTGGTGTGGTGTGAGGGTTGGTGTGGTGTGAGGGTTGGTGTGGTGTGAGGGTTGGTGTGGTGTGAGGGTTAGTGGCGTGTGAGGGTTGGTGTGGTGTGAGGGTTAGTGTGGTGTGAGGGTTGGTGTGGTGTGAGGGTTGGTGTGGTGTGAGGGTTTGTGTGGTGTGAGGGTTGGTGTGGTGTGAGGGTTGGTGTGGTGTGAGGGTTGGTGTGGTGTGAGGGTTGGTGTGGTGTGAGGGTTGGTGTGGTGTGAGGGTTGGTGTGGTGTGAGGGTTGGTGTGGTGTGAGGGTTGGTGTGGTGTGAGGGTTGGTGTGGTGTGAGGGTTGGTGTCGTGTGAGGGTTGGTGTGGTGTGAGGGTTGGTGTGGTGTGAGGGTTGGTGTCGTGTGAGGGTTGGTGTGGTGTGAGGGTTGGTGTGGTGTGAGGGTTGGTGTGGTGTGAGGGTTGGTGTGGTGTGAGGGTTAGTGGCGTATGAGGGTTGGTGTGGTGTGAGGGTTGGTGTGGTGTGAGGGTTGGTGTGGTGTGAGGGTTGGTGTGGTGTGAGGGTTGGTGTGGTGTGAGGGTTGGTTGGTGAGGGTTGGTGTGTGAGGGTTGGTGTGGTGTGAGGGTTGGTGTGGTGTGAGGGTTGGCGTGTTGGTGTGGTGTGAGGGTTGGTGTGGTGTGAGGGTTGGTGTGGTGTGAGGGTTGGTGTGGTGTGAGGGTTGGTGTGGTGTGAGGGTTGGTGTGGTGTGAGGGTTGGTGTGGTGTGAGGGTTGGTGTGGTGTGAGGGTTGGTGTGGTGAGGGTTGGTGTGGTGTGAGGGTTGGTGTGGGTGTGAGGGTTGGTGTGGTGTGAGGGTTGGTGTGGTGTGAGGGGGTTGGTGTGGTGTGGGTTGGTGTGGTGTGAGGGTTGGTGTGGTGTGAGGGTTGGTGTGGTGTGAGGGTTGGTGGCGTGTGAGGGTTGGTGTGGTGTGAGGGTTGGTGTGGTGTGAGGGTTGGTGTGGTGTGAGGGTGGTGTGGTGTGAGGGTTGGTGTGGTGTGAGGGTTGGTGTGGTGTGAGGGTTGGTGTGGTGTGAGGGTTGGGTGGTTGGTGTGGTGTGAGGGTTGGTGTGGTGTGAGGGTTGGTGTGGTGTGAGGGTTGGTGTGGTGTGAGGGTTGGTGTGGTGTGAGGGTTGGTGTGGTGGTGTTGGTGGTGTGAGGGTTGGTGTGGTGTGAGGGTTGGTGTGGTGTGAGGGTTGGTGTGGTGTGAGGGTTGGTGTGGTGTGAGGGTTGGTGTGCGTGTGAGGGTTGGTGTGGTGTGAGGGTTGGTGTGGTGTGAGGTGTTGGTGTGGTGGTGTGAGGGTTGGTGTGGTGTGAGGGTTGGTGTGGTGTGAGGGTTGGTGTGGTGTGAGGGTTGGTGTGGTGTGAGGGTTGGTGTGGTGTGAGGGTTGGTGTGTGTGTGTGTGTGTGAGGGTTGGTGTGGTGTGAGGGTTGGTGTGGTGTGAGGGTTGGTGTGGTGTGAGGGTTGGTGTGGTGTGAGGTTGGTGTGGTGTGAGGGTTGGTGTGGTGTGAGGGTTAGTGTGGTGTGAGGGTTGGTGTGGTGTGAGGGAGTGGGTGTGAGGGTTGGTGTGGTGTGAGGGTTGGTGTGGTGTGAGGGTTGGTGTGGTGTGAGGGTTGGTGTGGTGTGAGGGTTGGTGGGTGTGAGGGTGGTGTGGTGTGAGGGTTGGTGTGGTGTGAGGGTTGGTGTGGTGTGAGGGTTGGTGTGGTGTGAGGGTTGGTTGAGGGTGTGAGGGTTGGTGGTGTGAGGGTTGGTGTGGTGTGAGGGTTGGTGGTGTGAGGGTTGGTGTGGTGTGAGGGTTGGTGGGTGTGAGGGTGGTGGTGTGAGGGTTGGTGTGGTGTGAGCGTGTGAGGGTTGGTGTGGTGTGAGGGTTGGTGTGGTGTGAGGGTTGGTGTGGTGTGAGGGTTGGTGTGGTGTGAGGGTTGGTGTGGTGTGAGGGTTGGTGTGGTGTGAGGGTTGGTGTGGTGTGAGGGTTGGTGTGGTGTGAGGGTTGGTGTGGTGTGAGGGTTGGTGTGGTGTGAGGGTTGGTGTGGTGTGAGGGTAGTGCGTGAGGGTGGTGTGTGAGGGTTGGTGTGGTGTGAGGGTTGGTGGTGTGAGGGTTGGTGTGGTGTGAGGGTTGGTGTGGTGTGAGGGTTGGTGTGGTGTGAGGGTTGGTGTGGTGTGAGGGTTGGTGTGGTGTGAGGGTTGGTGTGGTGTGAGGGTTGGTTGGTGAGGGTTGGTGGTGAGGGTTGGTGTGGTGTGAGGGTTGGTGTGGTGTGAGGGTTGGTGTGGTGTGAGGGGTGTGGTGTGAGGGTGGTGGTGTGAGGGTGTGGTGTGGTGTGAGGGTTGGTGTGGTGTGAGGGTTGGTGTGGTGTGAGGGTTAGTGTGGTGTGAGGGTTGGTGTGGTGTGAGGGTTGGTGTGGTGTGAGGGTTGGTGTGGTGTGAGGGTTGTGTGGTGTGAGGGTTGGTGTGGTGTGAGGGTTGGTGTGGTGTGAGGGTTGGTGTGGTGTGAGGGTTGGTGTGGTGTGAGGGTTGGTGGTGTGAGGGTGTGTGGTGTGAGGGTGTGTGGTGTGAGGGTTGGTGTGGTGTGAGGGTTGGTGTGGTGTGAGGGTTGGTGTGTGTGTGAGGGTTGGTGTGTGTGTGAGGGTTGGTGTGGTGTGGTGTGGTGTGAGGGTTGGTGTGGTGTGAGGGTTGGTGTGGTGTGAGGGTTGTGTGGTGTGAGGGTTGTGGGTGTGAGGGTGTGTGGTGTGAGGGTTGGTGTGGTGTGAGGGTTGGTGTGGTGTGAGGGTGAGGGGTGTGGTGTGAGGGTTGAGGGGTGTGGTGTGAGGGTTGGTGTGGTGTGAGGGTTGGTGGTGTGTGTGTGGGTTGGTGTGGTGTGAGGGTTGGTGTGGTGTGAGGGTTGGTGTGGTGTGAGGGTTGGTGTGGTGTGAGGGTTGGTGTGGTGTGAGGGTTGGTGTGGTGTGAGGGTTGGTGTGGTGTGAGGGTTGGTGTGGTGTGAGGGTTGGTGTGGTGTGAGGGTTGGTGTGGTGTGAGGGTTGGTGTGGTGAGGGTTGGTGTGGTGTGAGGGTTGGTGTGGTGTGAGGGTTGGTGTGGTGTGAGGGTTGGTGTGGTGTGAGGGTTGGTGTGGTGTGAGGGTTGGTGTGTGTGTGTTGGTGGTTGGTGTGGTGTGAGGGTTGGTGTGGTGTGAGGGTTGGTGTGGTGTGGGTTGGTGTGGTGTGAGGGTTGGTGTGGTGTGAGGGTTGGTGTGGTGTGAGGGTTGGTGTGGTGTGAGGGTTGGTGTGGTGTGAGGGTTGGTGTGGTGTGAGGGTTGGTGTGGTGTGAGGGTTGGTGTGGTGTGAGGGTTGGTGTGGTGTGAGGGTTGGTGTGGTGTGAGGGTTGGTGTGGTGTGAGGGGTGTGGTGTGAGGGTTGGTGTGGTGTGAGGGTTGAGGGTGTGGTGTGAGGGTTGGTGTGGTGTGAGGGTTGGTGTGGTGTGAGGTTGTGTGTGTGTGGTGTGGTGTGAGGGTTGGTGGGTTGAGGGTTGGTGTGGTGTGAGGGTTGGTGTGGTGTGAGGGTTGGTGTGGTGTGAGGGTTGGTGTGGTGTGAGGGTTGGTGTGGTGTGAGGGTTGGTGTGGTGTGAGGGTTGGTGGTGTGTGAGGGTTGTGGTGTGAGGGTTGGTGTGGTGTGAGGGTTGGTGTGGTGTGAGGGTTGGTGTGGTGTGAGGGTTGGTGTGGTGTGAGGGTTGGTGTGGTGTGAGGGTTGGTGTGGTGTGAGGGTTGGTGTGGTGTGAGGGGGTTGGTGTGAGGGTGTGTGTGAGGGTTGGTGTGGTGTGAGGGTTGGTGTGGTGTGAGGGTTGGTGTGGTGTGAGGGTTGGTGTGGTGTGAGGGGTGTGGTGTGAGGGTTGGTGTGGTGTGAGGGTTGGTGTGGTGTGAGGGTTGGTGTGGTGTGAGGGTTAGTGTGGTGTGAGGGTTGGTGTGGTGTGAGGGTTGGTGTGGTGTGAGGGTTGGTGTGGTGTGAGGGTTGGTGTGGTGTGAGGGTTGGTGTGGTGTGAGGGTTGGTGTGGTGTGAGGGTTGGTGTGGTGTGAGGGTGGTGTGGTGTGGGTGTGGTGTGAGGGGTGGCGTGAGGGTTGGTGTGGTGTGAGGGTTGGGTTGTGTGGGGTGTGAGTGTTGGGTGGTGTGGTGTGAGGGTTGGTGTGGTGTGAGGGTTGGTGTGGTGTGAGGGTTGGTGTGTGTGAGGGTTGGTGTGGTGTGAGGGTTGGTGTGGTGAGGGTTGGTGTGGTGTGAGGGTTGGTGTGGTGTGAGGGTTGGTGTGGTGTGAGGGTTGGTGTGGTGTGAGGGTTGGTGTGGTGTGAGGGTTGGTGTGGTGTGAGGGTTGGTGTGGTGTGAGGGTTGGTGTGGTGTGAGGGTTGGTGTGGTGTGAGGGTTGGTGTGGTGTGTGAGGGTTGGTGTGGTGTGAGGGTTGGTTGGTGTGAGGGTGTGAGGGTTGGTGTGGTGTGAGGGTTGGTGTGGTGTGAGGGTTGGTGTGGTGTGAGGGTTGGTGTGGTGTGAGGGTTGGTGTGGTGTGAGGGTTGGTGTGGTGTGAGGGTTGGTGTGGTGTGAGGGGTGTGGTGAGGGTTGGTGTGGTGTGAGGGTTGGTGTGGTGTGAGGGTTGGTGTGGTGTGAGGGTTGGTGTGGTGTGAGGGTTGGTGTGGTGTGAGGGTTGGTGTGGTGTGAGGGTTGGTGTGGTGTGAGGGTTGGTGTGGTGTGAGGGTGTGTGGTGTGAGGGGTGTGGTGTGAGGGTTGGTGTGGTGTGAGGGTTGGTGTGGTGTGAGGGGTGTGGTGTGGTGTGAGGGTTGGTGTGGTGTGAGGGTTGGTGTGGTGTGAGGGTTGGGTTGAGGGTGTGTGGTGTGAGGGTGAGGGTGGTGTGGTGTGAGGGTTGGTGTGGTGTGAGGGTTGGTGTGGTGTGAGGGTTGGTGTCGTGTGAGGGTTGGTGTGGTGTGAGGGTTGGTGTGGTGTGAGGGTTGGTGGGTGTGAGGGTTGGTGTGGTGTGAGTTGGTGTGGTGTGTGTGTGTGAGGGTTGTGTGTGGTGTGAGGGTTGGTGTGGTGTGAGGGTTGGTGTGGTGTGAGGGTTGGTGTGGTGTGAGGGTTGGTGTGGTGTGAGGGTTGGTGTGGTGTGAGGGTTGGTGTGGTGTGAGGGTTGGTGGGTTGGTGTGGTGTGAGGGTTGGTGTGGTGTGAGGGTTGGTGTGGGTGTGAGGGTGTGTGGTGTGAGGGTTGGTGTGGTGTGAGGGTTGGTGTGGTGTGAGGGTTGGTGTGGTGTGAGGGTTGGTGTGGTGTGAGGGTTGGTGTGGTGTGAGGGTTGGTGTGGTGTGAGGGTTGGTGTGGTGTGAGGGTTGGTGTGGTGTGAGGGTTGGTGTGGTGTGAGGGTTGGTGTGGTGTGAGGGTTGGTGTGGTGTGAGGGTTGGTGTGGTGTGAGGGTTTGTGGTGTGTGGTGTGAGGGTTGGTGTGGTGTGAGGGTTGGTGTGGGTGAGGGTGTGTGGTGTGAGGGTTGGTGTGGTGTGAGGGTTGGTGTGGTGTGAGGGTTGGTGTGGTGTGAGGGTTGGTGTGGTGTGAGGGTTGGTGTGGTGTGAGGGGTGGTGGTGTGAGGGTTGGTGTGTGTGAGGGTTGGTGTGGTGTGAGGGTTGGTGTGGTGTGAGGGTTGGTGTGGTGTGAGGGTTGGTGTGGTGTGAGGGTTGGTGTGGTGTGAGGGTTGGTGTGGTGTGAGGGTTGGTGTGGTGTGAGGGTTGGTGTGGTGTGAGGGTTGTGTGTGGTGTGTTGGTGTGGTGTGAGGGTTGGTGTGTGTGTGAGGGGGTGTGGTGTGGTGTGAGGGTTGGTGTGGTGTGAGGGTTGGTGTGGGTGTGAGGGTTGGTGTGGTGTGAGGGTTGGTGTGTGTGTGGTGTGAGGGTTGGGTGTGTGTGTGAGGGTTGGTGTGGTGTGAGGGGTGTGGTGTGAGGGTTGGTGTGGTGTGAGGGTTGGTGTGGTGTGAGGGTTGGTGTGGTGTGAGGGTTGGTGTGGTGTGAGGGTTGTGTGTGGTGTGAGGGTTGGGTGTGGTGGTGAGGGTTGGTGTGGTGTGAGGGTTGGTGTGGTGTGAGGGTTGGTGTGGTGTGAGGGTTGGTGTGGTGTGAGGGTTGGTGTGGTGTGAGGGTTGGTGTGGTGTGAGGGTTGGTGTGGTGTGAGGGTTGGTGTGGTGTGAGGGTTGGTGTGGTGTGAGGGTTGGTGTGGTGTGAGGGTTGGTGTGGTGTGAGGGTTGGTGTGGTGTGAGGGTTGTGGTGGTGTGAGGGTTGGTGTGGTGTGAGGGTTGGTGTGGTGTGAGGGTTGGTGTGGTGTGAGGGTTGGTGTGGTGTGAGGGTTGGTGTGGTGTGAGGGTTGGTGTGGTGTGAGGGTTGGTGTGGTGTGAGGGTTGGTGTGGTGTGAGGGTTGGTGTGGTGTGAGGGTTGGTGTGGTGAGGGTGAGGTGTGAGGGTTGGTGTGGTGTGAGGGTTGGTGTGGTGTGAGGGTTGGTGTGGTGTGAGGGTTGGTGGGGTGTGAGGGTTGGTGTGGTGTGAGGGTTGGTGTGGTGTGAGGGTTGGTGTGGTGTGAGGGTTGGTGTGGTGTGAGGGTTAGTGTGGTGTGAGGGTTGGTGTGGTGTGTTGGTGGGTTGAGGGTTGTGGTGGTGAGAGGGTTGGTGTGGTGTGAGGGTTGGTGTGGTGTGAGGGGGTGTGGTGTGAGGGTTGGGTGTGAGGGTTGGTGTGGTGTGAGGGTTAGTGTGGTGTGAGGGTTAGTGGCGTATGAGGGTTGGTGTGGTGTGAGGGTTGGTGTGGTGTGAGGGTTGGTGTGGTGTGAGGGTTGGTGTGGTGTGAGGGTTAGTGTGGTGTGAGGGTTGGTGTGGTGTGAGGGTTGGTGTGGTGTGAGGGTTGGTGTGGTGTGAGGGTTGGTGTGGTGTGAGGGTTGGTGTGGTGTGAGGGTTGGTGTGGTGTGAGGGTTGGTGTGGTGTGAGGGTTAGTGTGGTGTGAGGGTTGGTGTGGTGTGAGGGTTGGTGTGGTGTGAGGGTTAGTGGCGTGTGGTGTTGGTGTGGGTGAGGGTTGGTGTGGTGTGAGGGTTAGTGGGTGTGAGGGTTGGTGTGGTGTGAGGGTTGGTGTGGTGTGAGGGTTGGTGTGGTGTGAGGGTTGGTGTGGTGTGAGGGGTGTGGTGTGAGGGTTGGTGTGGTGTGAGGGTTGGTGTGGTGTGAGGGTTGGTGTGGTGTGAGGGTTGGTGTGGTGTGAGGGTTGGTGTGGTGTGAGGGTTGGTGTGGTGTGAGGGTTGGTGTGGTGTGAGGGTTGGTGTGGTGTGAGGGTTGGTGTGGTGTGAGGGTTGGTGGGTGTGAGGGTTGGTGTCGTGTGAGGGTTGGTGTGGTGTGAGGGGGTTGGTGTGGTGTGAGGGTTGGTGTGGTGTGAGGGTTGGTGTGGTGTGAGGGTTGGTGTGGTGTGAGGGTTGGGTGGTGTGAGGGTTGGTGTGGTGTGAGGGTTGGTGTGGTGTGAGGGTTGGTGTGGTGTGAGGGTTGGTGTGGTGTGAGGGTTGGTGTGGTGTGAGGGTTGGTGTGGTGTGAGGGTTGGTGTGGTGTGAGGGTTGGTGTGGTGTGAGGGTTGGTGTGGTGTGAGGGTTGGTGTGGTGTGAGGGTTGGTGTGGTGTGAGGGTTGGTGTGGTGTGAGGGTTGGTGTGGTGTGAGGGTTGGTGCGTATGAGGGTTGGTGTGGTGTGAGGGTTGGTGTGGTGTGAGGGTTGTGGTGTGAGGGTTGGTGTGGTGTGAGGGTTGGTGTGGTGTGAGGGTTGGTGTGGTGTGAGGGTTGGTGTGGTGTGAGGGTTGGTGTGGTGTGAGGGTTGTGGTGTGAGGGTTGGTGTGGTGTGAGGGTTGTGTGGTGTGAGGGTTGGTGTGGTGTGAGGGTTGGTGTGGTGTGAGGGTTGGTGTGGTGTGAGGGTTGGTGTGGTGTGAGGGTTGGTGTGGTGTGAGGGTTGGTGTGGTGTGAGGGTTGGTGTGGTGTGAGGGTTGGTGTGGTGTGAGGGTTGAGGGTGTGGTGTGAGGGTTGGTGTGGTGTGAGGGTTGGTGGTGTGGTGTGAGGGTTGGTGTGGTGTGAGGGTTGGTGTGGTGTGAGGGTTGGTGTGGTGTGAGGGTTGGTGTGGTGTGAGGGTGAGGGTTGAGGGTGTGGTGTGAGGGTTGGTGTGGTGTGAGGGTTGGTGTGGTGTGAGGGTTGGTGTGGTGTGTGAGGGTTGGTGTGGTGTGAGGGGTGTGGTGTGGTGTGTGAGGGGTTGGTGTGGTGTGAGGGTTGGTGTGGTGTGAGGGTTGGTGTGGTGTGAGGGTTGGTGTGGTGTGAGGGTTGGTGTTGTGTGAGGGTTGGTGTGGTGTGAGGGTTAGTGTGGTGTGAGGGTTGGTGTGGTGTGAGGGTTGGTGTGGTGTGAGGGTTGGTGTGTGAGGGTGGTGAGGGTTGGTGTGTTGTGTGAGGGTTGGTGTGGTGTGAGGGTTGGTGTGGTGTGAGGGTTGGTGTGGTGTGAGGGTTGGTGTGGTGTGAGGGTTGGTGTGGTGTGAGGGTTGGTGTGGTGTGAGGGTTGGTGGTGTGAGGGTTGGTGTGGTGTGAGGGTTGGTGTGGTGTGAGGGTTGGTGTGGTGTGAGGGTTGGTGTGGTGTGAGGGTTGGTGTGGTGTGAGGGTTGGTGTGGTGTGAGGGTTGGTGTGGTGTGAGGGTTGGTGTGGTGTGAGGGTTGGTGTGGTGTGAGGGTTGGGGTGTGGTGGTGTGGTGTGAGGGTTGGTGTGGTGTGAGTGGTTGGTGTGGGGGTGTGAGGGTTGGTGTGGTGTGAGGGTTGGTGTGGTGTGAGGTTGTGGTGTGAGGGTTGGTGTGAGGGTGTGTGTGGTGTGAGTGTGGTGTGTGGTTGGTGTGGTGTGAGGGTTGGTGTGGTGTGAGGGTTGGTGTGGTGTGAGGGTTGGTGTGGTGTGAGGGTTGGTGTGGTGTGAGGGTGTGAGGGTGAGGGTTGTGGTGTGAGGGTTGGTGTGGTGTGAGGGTTGGTGTGGTGTGTGGTGGTGAGGGTTGGTGGTGGTGTGAGGGTTGGTGTGGTGTGAGGGTTGGTGTGGGTGTGAGGGTTGGTGTGGTGTGAGGGTTGGTGTGGTGTGAGGGTTGGTGTGGTGTGAGGGTTGGTGGGTGTGAGGGTTGGTGTGGTGTGAGGGTTGGTGTGGTGTGAGGGTTGGTGGTGTGGGTGTGAGGTGTGAGGGGTGTGGTGTGAGGGTTGGTGTGGTGTGTGGTGTGAGGGTTGGTGTGGTGTGAGGGTTGGTGTGGTGTGAGGGTTGGTGTGGTGTGGGTTGGTGTGGTGTGAGGGTTGGTGTGGTGTGAGGGTTAGTGTGGTGTGAGGGTTGGTGTGGTGTGAGGGTTGGTGTGGTGTGAGGGTTGGTGTGGTGTGAGGGTTGGTGTGGTGTGAGGGTTGGTGTGGTGTGAGGGTTGGTGTGGTGTGAGGGTTGGGGGGTTGTGAGGGTAGGTGTGGTGTGAGGGTTGGTGTGGTGTGAGGGGGTGGTGTGGTGAGGGTTGAGGGTGTGTGTGTGTGTGAGGGTTGGTGTGGTGTGAGGGTTGGTGTGGTGTGTGATGGTTGGTGTGGTGTGAGGGTTGGTGTGGTGTGAGGGTTGGTGTGGTGTGAGGGTTGGTGTGGTGTGAGGGTTGGTGTGGTGTGAGGGTTGGTGTGGTGTGAGGGTTGGTGTGGTGTGAGGGTTAGTGTGGTGTGAGGGTTAGTGTGGTGTGAGGGTTGGTGTGGTGTGAGGGTTGGTGTGGTGTGAGGGTTGGTGTGGTGTGAGGGTTAGTGTGGTGTGATGGTTGGTGTGGTGTGAGGGTTGGTGTGGTGTGAGGGTTGGTGTGGTGTGAGGGTTGGTGTGGTGTGAGGGTTGGTGTGGTGTGAGGGTTGGTGTGGTGTGAGGGTTGGTGTGGTGTGAGGGTTGGTGTGGTGTGAGGGTTGGTGTGGTGTGAGGGTTAGTGTGGTGTGAGGGTTGGTGTGGTGTGAGGGTTGGTGTGGTGTGAGGGGTGGTGTGGTGTGTGGTGGTGTGGTGTGAGGGTTGGTGTGGTGTGAGGGGTTGTGGTGTGGGTGTGTGGGTGAGGGTTGGTGTGGTGTGAGGTGTGGTGTGAGGGTTGGTGTGGTGTGGGTTGGTGTGGTTGAGTGTGTGGTGTGAGGGTTGGTGTGGTGTGAGGGTTGTGTGGCGTGTGAGGGTTGGTGTGGTGTGAGGGTTGGTGTGGTGTGAGGGTTGGTGTGGTGTGAGGGTTGGTGTGGTGTGAGGGTTGGTGTGGTGTGAGGGTTGGTGTGGTGTGAGGGTTGGTGTGGTGTGAGGGTTGGTGTGGTGTGAGGGTTGGTGTGGTGTGAGGGTGTGAGGGTTGGTGTGGTGTGAGGGTTGGTGTGGTGTGAGGGTTGGTGTGGTGTGAGGGTGTGAGGGTTGGTGTGGTGTGTGTGGTGTGAGGGTTGGTGGGTTGGTGTGGTGTGAGGGTTGGTGTGGTGTGAGGGGGTTGGTGTGTGGTGTGGTGTGAGGGTTGGTGTGGTGTGAGGGTTGGTGTGGTGTGAGGGTTGGTGTGGTGTGAGGGTTGGTGTGGTGTGAGGGTTGAGGGTGTGTGGTGTGAGGGTTGGTGTGGTGTGAGGGTTGGTGTGGTGTGAGGGTTGGTGTGGTGTGAGGGTTGGTGTGGTGTGAGGGTTAGTGAGGTGTGAGGGTTGGTGGTGTGGTGTGAGGGTTAGTGTGGTGTGAGGGTTGGTGTGGTGTGAGGGTTGGTGTGGTGTGAGGGTTAGTGTGGTGTGAGGGTTGGTGTGGTGTGAGGGTTGGTGTGGTGTGAGGGTTGGTGTGGTGTGAGGGTTAGTGTGGTGTGAGGGTTGGTGTCGTGTGAGGGTTGGTGTGGTGTGAGGGTTGGTGTGGTGTGAGGGTTAGTGTGGTGTGAGGGTTAGTGGCGTATGAGGGTTGGTGTGGTGTGAGGGTTGGTGTGGTGTGAGGGGTGTGGTGTGAGGGTGTGTGGGTTGGTGTGGTGTGAGGGTTGGTGTGGTGTGAGGGTTGAGGGTGTGGTGTGAGGGTGGGTGTGGTGTGAGGGTTGGTGTGGTGTGAGGGTTGGTGTGGTGTGAGGGTTGGTGTGGTGTGAGGGTTGGTGTGGTGTGAGGGTTGGTGTGGTGTGAGGGTTGGTGTGGTGTGAGGGTTGGTGTGGTGTGAGGGTTGGTGTGGTGTGTTGTGAGTGGTGTGAGGGTTGGTGTGGTGTGAGGGTTGGTGTGGTGTGAGGGTGGTGTGGTGTGAGGGTTGGTGTGGTGTGAGGGTTGGTGTGGTGTGAGGGTTGGTGTGGTGTGAGGGGTGTGGTGTGGTGTGAGGGTTGGTGTGGTGTGAGGGTTGGTGTGGTGTGAGGGTTGGTGTGGTGTGAGGGTTGGTGTCGTGTGAGGGTTGGTGTGGTGTGAGGGTTAGTGGCGTATGAGGGTTGGTGTGGTGTGAGAGTTGGTGTGGTGTGAGGGTTGGTGTGGTGTGAGGGTTGGTGTGGTGTGATGGTTAGTGGCGTATGAGGGTTGGTGTGGTGTGAGGGTTGGTGTCGTGTGAGGGTTGGTGTGGTGTGAGGGTTGGTGTCGTGTGAGGGTTGGTGTGGTGTGAGGGTTAGTGTGGTGTGAGGGTTGGTGTCGTGTGAGGGTTGGTGTGGTGTGAGGGTTAGTGTGGTGTGAGGGTTAGTGGCGTATGAGGGTTGGTGTGATGTGAGGGTTGGTGTGGTGTGATGGTTGGTGTGGTGTGAGGGTTAGTGGCGTATGAGGGTTGGTGTGGTGTGAGGGTTGGTGTGGTGTGAGGGTTGGTGTGGTGTGAGGGTTGGTGTGGTGTGATGGTTGGTGTGGTGTGAGGGTTAGTGGCGTATGAGGGTTGGTGTGGTGTGAGGGTTGGTGTGGTGTGATGGTTGGTGTGGTGTGAGGGTTAGTGGCGTATGAGGGTTGGTGTGGTGTGAGGGCTAGTGGCGTATGAGGGTTGGTGTGGTGTGAGGGTTGGTGTGGTGTGAGGGTTAGTGGCGTATGAGGGTTGGTGTGGTGTGAGGGTTGGTGTGGTGTGAGGGTTGGTGTGGTGTGAGGGTTGGTGTGGTGTGAGGGTTGGTGTGGTGTGAGGGTTGGTGTGGTGTGAGGGTTGGTGTGGTGTGAGGGTTGGTGTGGTGTGAGGGTTGGTGTGGTGTGAGGGTTGGTGTGGTGTGAGGGTTTGTGTGGTGTGAGGGTTGGTGTGGTGTGAGGGTTGGTGTGGTGTGAGGGTTGGTGTGGTGTGAGGGTTGGTGTGGTGTGAGGGTTGGTGTGGTGTGAGGGTTGGTGTGGTTTGAGGGTTGGTGTGGTTTGAGGGTTGGTGTGGTTGTGAGGGTGGTGTGGTGTGAGGGTTGGTATGGTGTGAGGGTTGGTGTGGTGTGAGGGTTGGTGTGGTGTGAGGGTTGGTGTGGTTTGAGGGTTGGTGTGGTTTGAGGGTTGGTGTGGTGTGAGGGTTGGTGTGGTTTGAGGGTTGGTGTGGTGTGAGGGTTGGTGTGGTGTGAGGGTTGGTGTGGTGTGAGGGTTGGTGTGGTGTGAGGGTTGGTGTGGTGTGAGGGTTGGTGTCGTGTGAGGGTTAGTGTGGTGTGAGGGTTAGTGGCGTATGAGGGTTGGTGTGGTGTGAGGGTTAGTGGCGTATGAGGGTTGGTGTGGTGTGAGGGTTGGTGTGGTGTGAGGGTTAGTGGCGTATGAGGGTTGGTGTGGTGTGAGGGTTGGTGTGGTGTGAGGGTTGGTGTGGTGTGAGGGTTGGTGTGGTGTGAGGGTTGGTGTGGTGTGAGGGTTGGGTTGTGAAGACGAAGTAGGAGGTGCCTGGACCCTCCACCTGAGCGCCCGAGGAGGTGAGAGGTCTCAGGAGGTGGAGGTTATGGCAGCGGGCGGACACGCTAGAGGCCGCGAGACCCACACTCTCCCCCAGGGAGCAGTGCTGTTCTTCCAGTTCGGTCTCGGGTAGTTTCTGTAGTATATCGTTATCACCGTCGGCTTGTTAGCAGCCCAATTGGTTTATTGATCCTGCGCCCGGCAGGCTGGGATAGACCCATCAGAGTCCATAAATGGGTTAATTAGAAAGATGTTTACTCCTAAGTGCTCTTGAGCGGGGATCACGCGGTGAGGCTTCGTTAATATAACATTCAATGGTCCTAGCTCTTAATTTTGAATCAGTTTAATAGCCCAATTACCTCTCTATCAATTCTTTGGGCCTAATTCCCAATCCCTCCCCCTATTACCTATTATCTAGCACTGTCTTCCCCTTCTGGGTCCCAGCGTTTCTTCCGCTTGTCCTTCGTCTCTTGTTTCTCCTGCTCCTTTGCTTCTTGTTTCTCCTGCTCCTTCTCCTCTTGTTTCTCCTGCTCCTTCTCCTCTGGGCCCTTCTCTCTTTTCCTCCGTCATCTCTTCCCACAGTTTCATCCTTCTCGACGCTGCTCATGCCCGTCTCTCTCTACTTCCTGGCTGTCAACTCCAGGAACTCTTTAGCCCTGAGCCTCAGCACACATTCACAGCTCTCCCTCTTCCCCCTTGCTCTTGACGCGCTTTGACAGCTGCTCCCTTCCCCATAGCCCTCGGCCCCCGTATAGGGGCGGTGGGACGGTGCCGAGGTGCCCCTCCAGGGCGCCAGTCTTGCTCTCCGCCTGGAATCATATAATCCTGAGAAGACAAACTCAGGGAGGGAACCTTGGGAGGTGTAGGATAAATGATAGAAGTGGACTCGCCGGGAGAGAAGGTTGCACACGTTTTATAGTGTCGTGTGTGACAGTGACACCTGCAGTGTTGTGTGTCATGTTCATGTGTGTGTGTGTGTGTGTGTGTGTGTGTGTGTGTGTGTGTGTGTGTGTGTGTGTGTGTGTGTGTGTGTGTGTCTATATAGTTAAGAAGTACACTTGGTGATGGTTCTGTTTAGTGTTCTTTATCCCCTTTTGCTTTAGATTGATTATTACTGTTAGTTCTTAATAACTTACTGATGACTCGGGGTGGGATCGAGTAGGAAGAGGCACTAAGGCCTCATATATTGTTTGATAAGTAAAGGTTACTAGCTAAGTGAGGTCGTAACATCTATCCTATGCTAACATAACCTATCCTATCCGTACTTAATATATCCTAACCTAACCTATCATAACATTCCCAAGTCAGTAATTCATGTTCCTAATATAATAGATTATTATTGTTAGAAAAAAACCAATCTAGAAAGAAAATTTTTGAAAATAACGAAAATCATTTGGTCTGTTAGGTAAGTCGGACCTTGCATACTAGGAAAAGTATTGCGGTTCTGGCTATTAGACACACACGCACAACCCATATCAACACACCTGGGCGCCGGTGGCTGAGTGGATAGCATGCTGGATATGCAATCCTGTGGACCGGGGATCGATTTCCGGCGCCGGCGAGAAAAAAAATTAGGCAGAGTTTCTTTCACCCTGATGTACCTGTTACCTAGCAGTAAATAGGTACCAGGGAGTAAGACAGCTGTTACGGGTTACTTCCTGGGGGGGTGGGGGGGATTAGTAGTTAGTAACAGTTGGTTGACAATTGAGAGGCGGACCGGAAGAGCAGAGCTCAATCCCCGCAAGCACAACTCAGGTGAACTAGGTGAATACACACGCACGCACACGCACACAAGGCGGTGGAAACAGGAGGCCAGGCACAGGATGCTGAATGGGAGATGAAGTCCTTCATGAAAGGGACAGAGAGAAAGATCTAGGAGTTGATATCACACCAAGCCTGTCTCCTGAAGCCCACATAAAAAGATTTACATCTGCGGCATACGCGAGGCTGACTGACATCAGGACAGCGTTCAGGAACCTGTGTAAGGAATCATTCAGAACCTTGTATACCACATACGTAAGACCAATCCTGGAGTATGCGGCCCCAGCATGGAGCCCGTACCTTGTCAAGCACAAGACGAAGCTGGAAAAAGTTCAAAGGTTTGCCACCATGGAGTGCGAGGCTTTGGCTGCCCTCACTGGTCTCACCGTGACGTCCAAGGCCTGGCTGCCTTCACTGGTCTCACCGTGACGTCCAAGGCCTGGCTGCCTTCACTGGTCTCAACGTGACGTCCAAGGCCTGGCTGCCCTCACTGGTCTCACCGTGACGTCCAAGGCCTGGCTGCCTTCACTGGTCTCACCGTGACGTCCAAGGCCTGGCTGCCTTCACTGGTCTCACCGTGACGTCCAAGGCCTGGCTGCCTTCACTGGTCTCACCGTGACGTCCAAGGCCTGGCTGCCTTCACTGGTCTCACCGTGACGTCCAAGGCCTGGCTGCCCTCACTGGTCTCACCGTGACGTCCAAGGCCTGGCTGCCTTCACTGGTCTCACCGTGACGTCCAAGGCCTGGCTGCCTTCACTGGTCTCACCGTGACGTCCAAGGCCTGGCTGCCTTCACTGGTCTCACCGTGACGTCCAAGGCCTGGCTGCCTTCACTGGTCTCACCGTGACGTCCAAGGCCTGGCTGCCTTCACTGGTCTCACCGTGACGTCCAAGGCCTGGCTGCCTTCACTGGTCTCACCGTGACGTCCAAGGCCTGGCTGCCTTCACTGGTCTCACCGTGACGTCCAAGGCCTGGCTGCCTTCACTGGTCTCACCGTGACGTCCAAGGCCTGGCTGCCTTCACTGGTCTCACCGTGACGTCCAAGGCCTGGCTGCCTTCACTGATCTCACCGTGACGTCCAAGGCCTGGCTGCCTTCACTGGTCTCACCGTGACGTCCAAGGCCTGGCTGCCTTCACTGGTCTCACCGTGACGTCCAAGGCCTGGCTGCCTTCACTGGTCTCACCGTGACGTCCAAGGCCTGGCTGCCCTCACTGGTCTCACCGTGACGTCCAAGGCCTGGCTGCCTTCACTGGTCTCACCGTGACGTCCAAGGCCTGGCTGCCCTCACTGGTCTCACCGTGACGTCCAGGGCCTGGCTGCCTTCACTGGTCTCACCGTGACGTCCAAGGCCTGGCTGCCCTCACTGGTCTCACCGTGAAGTCCAAGGCCTGGCTGCCTTCACTGGTCTCACCGTGACGTCCAAGGCCTGGCTGCCTTCACTGGTCTCACCGTGACGTCCAAGGCCTGGCTGCCTTCACTGGTCTCACCGTGACGTCCAAGGCCTGGCTGCCTTCACTGGTCTCACCGTGACGTCCAAGGCCTGGCTGCCTTCACTGGTCTCACCGTGACGTCCAAGGCCTGGCTGCCCTCACTGGTCTCACCGTGACGTCCAAGGCCTGGCTGCCTTCACTGATCTCACCGTGACGTCCAAGGCCTGGCTGCCTTCACTGGTCTCACCGTGACGTCCAAGGCCTGGCTGCCTTCACTGGTCTCACCGTGACGTCCAAGGCCTGGCTGCCTTCACTGGTCTCACCGTGACGTTCAAGGCCTGGCTGCCTTCACTGGTCTCACCGTGACGTCCAAGGCCTGGCTGCCCTCACTGGTCTCACCGTGACGTCCAAGGCCTGGCTGCCTTCACTGGTCTCACCGTGACGTCCAAGGCCTGGCTGCCTTCACTGGTCTCACCGTGACGTCCAAGGCCTGGCTGCCTTCACTGGTCTCACCGTGACGTCCAAGGCCTGGCTGCCTTCACTGGTCTCACCGTGACGTCCAAGGCCTGGCTGCCTTCACTGGTCTCACCGTGACGTCCAAGGCCTGGCTGCCTTCACTGGTCTCACCGTGACGTCCAAGGCCTGGCTGCCTTCACTGGTCTCACCGTGACGTCCAAGGCCTGGCTGCCTTCACTGGTCTCACCGTGACGTCCAAGGCCTGGCTGCCTTCACTGGTCTCACCGTGACGTCCAAGGCCTGGCTGCCTTCACTGGTCTCACCGTGACGTCCAAGGCCTGGCTGCCTTCACTGGTCTCACCGTGACGTCCAAGGCCTGGCTGCCTTCACTGGTCTCACCGTGACGTCCGAGGCCTGGCTGCCTTCACAGCGTGTGGATGGCAGCGTGATCACTTGAGCATTCAGACACCCGTCAATATATATGAATGACTCAGCAGGCAGGTGTCTAGGTCTTGGAGTTATGCAGATGAGGTAAGGGAGGGATGGTGAGGGAGAGACTGTGAGGGAGGGAGGGAGAGAGAAGGAAGGGGTGAGGGAGGGAGGGAAGAAGGAAGGGGTAAGGGAGGGAAGGAGGGACAAGGCAGGGGTGAGGGAGGGAGGGAGATATGATCTCTGCACTCTGGCACACCTTCATATAGCCTACCCAGTATTATTTCATATATTTTTTTCATTTTGAGATTAATATGTTAAAAAGGCAGGATATACGTTCTCTCGCGAATTTGTCGTCCTTACCGAGCTATAAATACTGTAGCGGGATTAAGGGTATTCCTTCTGGGTGTACCCAGAGTATACCCCGGTATGTTACAGTGCTTCTCGGGCAAGTATATTTTATACACAGTGTCTGGTGGAGGTGTTTCTGCCGTGGCTACAGCGTCTTAGTGTCTTCCTCTACTTCTCTCTCTTCCCTCTATCAGTTTTTTTCTGTCTTCTCCCTCTTCTTTATTAGCTTCTCTGCTGTCTCCTACTCTCCTCACATTTCTCAGTCTCCCTATTCCTCTCTTTCTTTCTTATTATAACAACAAGCAACATGCAGATTATTTTAATCCATTCTCCTACTTCTCCTTTCAGTACCACTTACTCTTTGCCTGTCGTAGCCGGTACCAGTGGCTGGTGAGGGCCTGAGAGCCGTCTCCAGCCCCACCAGACCAGGGCACCACACGCCAGCCTCCACTACACTGCCTTCTCAAAGTCTAGTTTCTTGTCTTAGATATATTACACCTCTGGCTAGTCTTGAGAACCAGTTTATATGTTTGTAAATAGGAAGGGCAACCGGCGGTGCCCGGGGTAGTCTGTCTCTCCTCTACCCTCTTTTCTTTCCTCTCTTCCCTCGTCATCACCCCCTCTTTACCTTCTTCTCCTCTTCCCTCTATCCCCATCTTTCCTCTATCCCCCTCTACCTTTGCTACCCTCCCCCTGTCCCGTCTTTCTCTCCCTTCTCTCATTCATTCATATATATAATATATATATATTGTGACGGTAACGCGTTGGTGTTCGGCTGTTCAAAAGCTAGGGGTATGGCCTCGTCACATATAGAAACAAAAAGATAGAAAATCTGGAACTTCGTCTGTGGTAAGGTAATGAGAAGACACACAAAACACAAGTAAATTTAACAATGAGATTTTAATTACGTTAGAAAAACATAACATGAATAAAATGGACATACAAATTGGAACATAAAATCAATCAATCAAAATAATAAGAATAATCAAATGACAAAATGAAAAGTTACGTTAAGACAAGTGAGTAATAACAAGTGTATAACCAACGATGTAAATATGGGTGCCGGAATATTGGCTTAAGCTGCCACCTCTCTTAGTACACGTAAGCCAAAGCTTAGTCTACCAACGAGACGTGTTAACTTGATGAAAGCACTGGATATTCTGAGGTCTGGCGGTCATGTGGCCCCAGACATCAGGTAGTGTGGTGGGTGGAGGGCAGGTGCAACTGGACCCGCAGCCAATCAGCGATGAGCTGGCGACAGACAGGTAGTTTGGTGATTCGAGGTGGAGCAGGTGTTCCTGGCTGCATACGTTTGCGCTCTGGCAAACCTTAGTGGTGAAGTTGTTGGATATTTCTTCCATAGTAGTTTTATATAGATGTATAGCGACGTATTTTGGAGGGAAGAGCAGGCTCAATCTCTTGAAGGAGATTATCGTCACAATATATATATATATATATATATATATATATATATATATATATATATATATATATATATATGACAATGTCAGACCACGGAGGAAAAATGAAACAGGAATTTCCTTAAGTACTTTCGTATATTAATACATCTTCAGAAGGAGATGTATTAATATACGAAAGTACTTAAGGAAATTCCTGTTTCATTTTTCCTCCGTGGTCTGACATTGTCACATTTTTAATCACGTGTTTATTTTCGTGATATACACACATATTATATATATATATATATATATATATATATATATATATATATATATATATATATATATATATATATATATATATATATATATATGTCGTACCTAATAGCCAGAACGCACTTCTCGGCCTACTGTCCAAGGCCCGATTTGCCTAATAAGCCAAGTTTTCCTGAATTAATATATTTTCTCTAACTTTTTTCTTATGAAATGATAAAGCTACCCATTACATTACGAATGAGGTCAATTTTTTTTTATTGGAGTTAAAATTAACGTAGATATATGACCGAACCTAACCAACCCTACCTAACCTAACCTAACCTATCTTTATAGGTTAGGTTAGGTAGCCGAAAATGTTAGGTTAGGTTAGGTTAGGTAGGTTAGGTAGACGAAAAACAATTAATTCATGAAAACTTGGCTTATTAGGCAAATCGGGCCTTGAATAGTAGGCATAGAAGTGAGTTCTGGCTACTAGGTACGACATTATATATATATATATATATATATATATATATATATATATATATATATATATATATATATATATATATATATATTTGTCGTACCTAGTAGCCAGAACTCACTTTTCAGCCTACAATGCAAGGCCCGATTTGCCTAATAAGCCAAGTTTTCATGAATTAATATATTTTCTCTAAGTTTTTTCTTATGAAATGATAAAGCAACCCATTTCATTATGTAAGAGGTCAATTTTTTTTTATTGGAGTTAAAATTAACATAGATATATGACCGAACCTAACCAACCCTACCTAACCTAACCTAACCTATCTTTATAGGTTAGGTTTGGTTAGGTAGCCGAAAAAGTTAGGTTAGGTTAGGTTAGGTAGGTTAGGTAGTCGAAAAGCAATTAATTCATGAAAACTTGGCTTATTAGGCAAATCGGGCCTTGCATAG
Organism: Procambarus clarkii; assembly: GCF_020424385.1. Classification (NCBI taxonomy): domain Eukaryota; kingdom Metazoa; phylum Arthropoda; class Malacostraca; order Decapoda; family Cambaridae; genus Procambarus; species Procambarus clarkii. Next base: position 1,936,283 of record NC_059602.1, read on the forward strand.
TAGGCTCAGAAGTGAGTTCTGGCTACTAGGTACGACATATATATATATATATGTATATATATATATATATATATATATATATATATATATATATATATATATATATATATATAATGTTGTGTGTGTGTGTGTACTCACCTAATTGTGCTTGCGGGGGTTGAGCTCTGGTTCTTTGGTCTCGCCTCTCAACCGTCAATCAACAGGTGTACAGATTCCTGAGCCTATTGGGCTCTATCATATCTACACTTGAAACTGTGTATGGAGTCAGCCTCCACAACATCACTTCCTAATGCATTCCATTTGTCAACCACTCTAACACTAAAAAAGTTCTTTCTAATATCTCTGTGGCTCATTTGGGCACTCAGTTTCCACCTGTGTCCCCTAGTGCGTGTGCCCCTTGTGTTAAATAGCCTGTCTTTATCTACCCTATCAATTCCCTTCAGAATCTTGAATGTGGTGATCATGTCCTCCCTAACTCTTCTGTCTTCCAGCGAAGTGAGGTTTAATTCCCGTAGTCTCTCCTCGTAGCTCATACCTCTCAGCTCGGGTACTAGTCTGGTGGCAAACCTTTGAACCTTTTCAAGTTTAGTCTTATCCTTGACTAGATATGGACTCCATGCTGGGGCTGCATACTCCAGGATTGGCCTGACATATGTGGTATACAAAGTTCTGAATGATTTTTTACACAAGATTCTGAATGCCGTTCGTATGTTGGCCAGCCTGGCATATGCCGCTGATGTTATCCTCTTGATATGTGCTGCAGGAGACAGGTCTGGCGTTATATCAACCCCCAAGTCTTTTTCTTTCTCTGACTCTTGAAGTGTGTGTGTGTGTGTGTGTGTGTGTGTGTGTGTGTGTGTGTGTGTGTGTGTGTGTGTGTGTGTGTGTGTGTGGTGTTGAATATGATCGAAAGGGTAAGATTAATGATTCAAACGCGATTTTTTTCAATATTTCTTATGTTTTTCTTCACTCTCAGGTTATCTTGAGATGATTTCGGGGCTTTTTAGTGTCCCCGCGGCCCTTTCCTCGACCAGGCCTCCATCTCCAGGAAGTAGCCCGTGACAGCTGACTAACACCCAGGTACCTATTTTATTGCTAGGTAACAGGAGCATTGGGTGAAAGAAACTCTGCCCATTGTTTCTCGCCGGCGCCTGGGATCGAACCCAGGACCACAGGATCACAAGTCCAGCGTGCTGTCCGCTCGGCCGACCGGCTCCCTTTTGAGGGAGCCGGTCAACCATCCTCTCTGTCGAGGGAGGTTGAAAAATTAATTCTCCAAAGTTCATTTTCACACTATGGTCTCACGCCTAGGGATGCGTTTCGCAAGACATTCCTTATATTGTCAAAGACAAATTTACCATTCTGTTGTTGTTGTTTTTAAATTTAGCTACTCAGAACAAAATGTTCATATAGCACGGGCTATGGTGAGCCCGTAAGTGGAGGCTCTTTGGAGCCATTATCTATATTAATAGCTGATACTAGAGATCTGGGGATGGATGGGGTCTTCTTGGTGGTTTTCAGCCCTGGAGGGCTGGCTGTACCAGTTATGGAGCTGGTGGAGTTAGTGTAGACTTCTAGGTTTCCCGTTTTTTCTTTGGCTGCGACTTTGGCTGAGCCGTGCTGTCGTTAGAGTTTGGTGAGGACTTCCTCCATGAGGAAGTCTTGAACCGTGTAGGTGTGGTATCTGCGGTGCGGCGGTGGAGCTCCTACTATGATTTCCTCGTCTGAGGAGTCTGTAACCTCCGTCGTTGGTGTTTTCGTCTTAAGCCTCGCAGCCTTAGGTAGGCTCAGGTGTCGTGGATTGATGGTTGAAGCTATTTCAGGAGCGTTGGTGGTGCTGTTAGCATTTGTAGACAGCACGTCTGCTAGTGCGGCTGCTGAGATGGTGATGGTAGGAGTGTTGGGCGCTGGAGAGGGAATTACCTCTGTGTCGCCCGGGTCATGGAGTGGTTCTGGAGTCTGTGTTGAGGTCCACCTCGTGGTCGTCCTGGTGGTAGTCTCCGGAGTGGTAGTGGAGGCTGTGAGACTTGCGCCAGGAGCTATGATGGGGTCCAGGCTATTGGCCAGGCATAATGTGTTACATCAAAACGGTGGTGGTTTGGTCCGGCAAACCTCTCCGCTAGTCTAATATGACCAGGGATATTGCCTGTACGTGAGGCAGGGGGCTGGGAAGGTGTCTGTGGGGCCTTACACACACACACACACACACACACACACACACACACACACACACACATATATATATATATATATATATATATATATATATATATATATATATATATATATATATATATATATATATATATATATATATATATAATATTATAAATATTCACCAATATAATGTACATAGCTATGAAAGACGAACCTTCAAGTACACAGTTAACACCTAAACAATCACAAACTAAAGCTAGAGAGATAGTTGAGACATAGTAGTAGAGATGGTCCCACAGCTGCGGAGACTGGACGTGTGTACAGACCAAGAGGACTTAAGCTGACCACGTCCAGGGATCACGGGAGGATGGATCACAGCACACAGTGTACCAGGGGGGGGGGGGGACTTGCCACACTGGCCAAAGAGAGGATGTATAAAGTGAGGATCTGTAGCATTAAATGACACGTAATAAAGATGAAGATATACCATGGAGAAGCGATCAGGAAAAACCTCTTTATCCTAAAAAAATGCAAATGGAATAGGCTACAAAAAGAGGTAGAGATGAATTCAAGAGGAAATTGAATGAGAAAAATAAGGTTATAAAGGTGGTCCTGGGGAGTTACGGCCAACTCGGCTACGACATGTACGTTATCTTGAGGGGGTTATCTTGAGATGATTTCGGGGCTTAGCGCCCCCGCGGCCCGGTCCTCGACCAGGCCTCCTTTTTTGTTACACACACCCAGGAAGCAGCCCGTTTGTTTCCGATTCCGCCGGGGATCGAATCCAAAACTTTAGGACTTCGAATCCCGAGCGCTGTTCACTCAGCCGTCATGCCCCCAGGTAGGTGAGTACACACGCGCACCAACACGTTCACACTATATACGTGTGTGTGTGTTCACACACGAATATTACACATGTACACACTGAATATTAACAGAACGAGGGGACATGGGTGGAAGCTGGGAACTCAGATGAGTCACAGAGATGTTAGGAAGTTTTCTTTTAGCGTGAGAGTAGTAGAAAAATGGAATGCACTTAAGGAGCAGGTTGTGGAAGCAAACTCTATTCATAATTTTAAAACTAGATATGGTAGGGAAATGGGACAGGAGTCATTGCTGTAAACAACCGATGGCTGGAAAGGCGGGATCCAAGTTAATGCTAGATCCTGCAGGCACAAATAGGTGAGTACACAAGCACAGACACACACACTCAGTGTGTGTGTGTTTGAGTGTGTGTGTGTGTGTGTGTGTGTGTGTGTGTGTGTGTGTGTGTGTGTGTGTGTGTGTGTGTGTGTGTGTGTGTGTGTGTGTGTTCCGCCATCGCAGGCGATGGCGGAAAGAAATGGGCAGTTTCTTTCACCCTGATGCACCTGTTTCTTCACCTAGCAGTAAATAGGTACCTGGGAGTTAGACAGCTGTTTCGGGCTGATTCGTGGGAGGTGTATATGTGTGTGGGGGGGAGGGAACAGTTGATTGACAGTTGAGAAGCGAGCCTAAAGAGCCACAGCTCAACCCCCATACTCACAACTAGGTGAGTACTCACATATATGAACATGTTTGCGGATGACGCTAAGATACTGGGGAAGATAGAAGACGCAGACCATTGTAATGCCCTTCAAATTGATCTAGATATAAGTACTTGGAGTGCAAAATAAGTGCTTGGAGTGTCAAGTGGCAAATAGAATTCAATGTGATTAAATGCGATGTTATGGAATTTGTAATCGGAGAAAATAGACCACACACAACTTACAAATTATGTTGAAAGTAATTACAGAACTCTAATAAAGAACGAGACCTGGGGATGGTTTTGGGTAGTAAGCTGTTGCCAGAGGAACACATAAAGAACATTGTGAGAGGAGCGTATGTGTCGCTTTCCAACTTCACACTTGAAAAAATTACTTCTTCAGGAAAATTATATGGATGGTGAAATACTAAAGAAACTGTTCATGACTTTTGTGAAACCAAAATTGGATTATGCAGCAGCTGTATGGTGCCCAACTCTCAACAAACACGTAAATAAACCGGAAAAGATGCAGCGGCTCGCTACACACTGGCTTCCGGGACTGAAAACAAACGTTACAAGGAGAGACTACAGGCGCTAAAAATGACAAAACTAGAAGATGGAAGAGAGGTGATATGATCACCACTTACAAAATACTAACAGGAATAGACGAAATTGAAAAAGAGGAATTCCTGAAACCAGCAACTTCACGAACAAGAAGACACACATTCATGCTAAGAAAACAGAGGTGCCGAACAAAATATTAGAACATTTTCATTTGCAAACAGAGTGGAAGACGGCTGGAACAAGCTAAGTGAGAAGGTGGTGGAGGCCAAAACCGTCAGTAGTTTCAAAGTGTTATATGACAAAGAGTATTGGGAAGACGGGACACCACGAGCGTAGCTCTCACCCTGTAACTACACTTAGGTAATTACACACTACTATAGAGGAGAGGTGAACCTTACCTTATCTTGAGGTTACCTTGAGGTGCTTCCGGGGCTTAGCGTCCCCGCGGCCCGGTCGTCGACCAGGCCTCCTGGTTGCTGGACTGATCAACCAGGCTGTTGGACGCGGCTGCTCGCAGACTGACGTATGAGTCACAGCCTGGTTGATCAGGTATCCTTTGGAGGTGGACTACTGAAGTACTGGGCGGAGTGTTAGGGTGTGGTAGAGATAGGCTGTTATTAAAGATTCGCTACCTGGAACAACAGTTCCAAGTAGGACGGGCTATGGTGAGCCCGTAGTTAGAGATAGGCGTGTCTCAGGTCCTCTGGTCGTGTGGGCCATCACCTCCCGCGCCTCAGATATATCTCCTAGAGGTCTAAGGTCAACATATATTTTCCTCGGAAGACGCCGAGAGACCAATGTCATAAGAAGTCATGGGGTCATTCACTTGGCTTCGCGGCTCCAAATGGATTCAGATCAAGATTTATCCCGGAGGGGGGTGGGGGGGGGGGAGTAGGATATTGATGGGGGGGGGAGGGGGGGGGTCGACTGGGGTGATTGATCTCTGGCAGATCCCTGGTAAGTGCCGGCTTAGGAAAGATCTGTCACTTTGCCGACCCTCCGGCTCTTTGATCTTCGTCCATGTTTATCATCCTTTCTGTTCCTCGCTCGTCCTCCTCCTCGTTTTTCTTACTGATTCTGTTTTTTTTATATTTTGTCTCTGTAGCAGGTCTCTAGTGCGTGACCTTGCGTGTGGTCACCTCATATTTATCACTTTAGCAGTCTCCGTGGTGTAGTGGTAAGACACTCGCCTGGCGTTCCGCGAGCGCTATGTCATGGGTTCGTATCCTGGCCGGGGAGGATTTACTGGGCGCAATTCCTTAACTGTAGCCTCTGTTTAACGCAACAGTAAAATGTGTACTTGGATGAAAAAACGATTCTTCGCGGCAGGGGATCGTATTCCAGGGACCATAGGATTAAGGACTTGCCCGAAACGCTACGCGTACTAGTGGCTCTACAAGAATGTAACAACTCTTATATATATCTAAAAAAAAAAAAAAAAAAAAAAAAAAAATATATGGTCTTCACTTGTCTGTCATTTCTTCTTTGTTATCACACTTCCCTTTTATTTGTCCTTATCTATATATATCTTTATCTTTCATATCCATTAACTTTTGATCCATATTCCATTAAGTCCCCGGGTGAGGCGGAAACAAATGGGCAGTTTCTTTAATCCTGATGCTCCTCTTACCTAGCAGTAAATAGGTACCTGGGAGTTAGACATC
>NC_059602.1:1947171-2021244 GCF_020424385.1 Procambarus clarkii
CTGGGGTAGTGAGAGTCCCTGGGGAGGCACCTGGGGTAGTGAGAATCCCTGGGGAGGCACTTGGGGGTAGTGAGAGTCCCTGGGGGGCACCTGGGGGTAGTGGGAGTCCCTGGGGAGGCACCTGGGGTAGTGAGAGTCCCTGGGGAGGCACCTGGGGTAGTGAGAGTCCCTGGGGAGGCACCTGGGGGTAGTGAGAGTCCCTGGGGAGTCCCTGGGGGGGCACCTGGGGGTAGTGAGAGTCCCTGGGGAGGCACCTGGGGTAGTGAGAGTCCCTGGGGGGGCACCTGGGGTAGTGAGAGTCCCTGGGCAGGCACCTGGGGTAGTGAGAGTCCCTGGGCAGGCACCTGGGGTAGTGAGAGTCCCTGGGGAGGCACCTGGGGTAGTGAGAGTCCCTGGGCAGGCACCTGGGGTAGTGAGAGTCCCCGGGGCGGCACCTGGGGTAGTGAGAGTCCCTGGGGCGGCACCTGGGATAGTGAGAGTCCCTGGGGAGGCACCTGGGGTAGTGAGAGTCCCAGGGAGGGCACCTGGGGTAGTGAGAGTCCCTGGGGAGGCACCTGGGGTAATGAGAGTCCCTGGGGAGGCACCTGGGGTAGTGAGAGTCCCTGGGGGGCACCTGGGGTAGTGAGAGTCCCTGGGGAGGCACCTGGGGTAGTGAGAGTCCCTGGGGGGGCACCTGGGGTAGTGAGAGTCCCCGGGGCGGCACCTGGGGTAGTGAGAGTCCCTGGGGAGGCACCTGGGGTAGTGAGAGTCCCCGGGGCGGCACCTGGGGTAGTGAGAGTCCCTGGGGAGGCACCTGGGGTAGTGAGAGTCCCCGGGGTGGCACCTGGGGTAGTGAGAGTCCCTGGGGAGGCACCTGGGGTAGTGAGAGTCCCTGGGGAGGCACCTGGGGTAGTGAGAGTCCCTGGGGAGGCACCTGGGGTAGTGAGAGTCCCAGGGAGGGCACCTGGGGTAGTGAGAGTCCCTGGTGAGGCACCTGGGGTAGTGAGAGTCCCTGGGGAGGCACCTGGGGTAGTGAGAGTCCCTGGGGAGGCACCTGGGGTAGTGAGAGTCCCAGGGCAGGCACCTGGGGTAGTGAGAGTCCCTGGGGAGGCACCTGGGGTAGTGAGAGTCCCTGGGGCAGGCACCTGGGGTAGTGAGAGTCCCTGGGGGAGGCACCTGGGGTAGTGAGAGTCCTGGGGAGGCACCTGGGGTAGTGAGAGTCCTGGGGAGGCACCTGGGGTAGTGAGAGTCCCTGGTGAGGCACCTGGGGTAGTGAGAGTCCCTGGGGCGGCACCTGGGGTAGTGAGAGTCCCTGGGGGAGGCACCTGGGGTAGTGGGAGTCCCTGGGGAGGCACCTGGGGTAGTGAGAGTCCCTGAGGAGGCACCTGGGGTAGTGAGAGTCCCTGGGGAGGCACCTGGGGTAGTGAGAGTCCCTGGGGAGGCACCTGGGGTAGTGAGAGTCCCTGGGGAGGCACCTGGGGGTAGTGAGAGTCCCTGGGGAGGCACCTGGGGTAGTGAGAGTCCCTGGGGAGGCACCTGGGGTAGTGAGAGTCCCTGGGGAGGCACCTGGGGTAGTGAGAGTCCCTGGGGAGGCACCTGGGGTAGTGAGAGTCCCTGGGGAGGCACCTGGGGTAGTGAGAGTCCCTGGGGAGGCACCTGGGGTAGTGAGAGTCCCTGGGGCAGGCACCTGGGGTAGTGAGAGTCCCTGGGGCAGGCACCTGGGGTAGTGGGAGTCCCTGAGGCGGCACCTGGGGTAGTGAGAGTCCCTGGGGAGGCACCTGGGGTAGTGAGAGTCCCTGAGGAGGCACCTGGGGTAGTAAGAGTCCCTGGGGAGGCACCTGGGGTAGTGAGAGTCCCTGAGGAGGCACCTGGGGTAGTGAGAGTCCCTGGGGAGGCACCTGGGGTAGTGAGAGTCCCTGGGGAGGCACCTGGGGTAGTGAGAGTCCCTGGGGAGGCACCTGGGGTAGTGAGAGTCCCTGGGGAGGCACCTGGGGTAGTGAGAGTCCCTGGGGAGGCACCTGGGGTAGTGAGAGTCTCTGGGGAGGCACCTGGGGTAGTGAGAGTCCCTGGGGAGGCACCTGGGGTAGTGAGAGTCCCTGGGGAGGCACCTGGGGTAGTGAGAGTCCCTGGGGAGGCACCTGGGGTAGTGAGAGTCCCTGGGGAGGCACCTGGGGTAGTGAGAGTCCCTGGGAAAAACACTTAACACATCTCCCCGTGACAAGCGAGGCCAACCCACCCATAAACACCATCACTGTTTTTATACCAGGGTTTATATGACTTTATCCTGAGCCTTTACTTTACACGTTGGAATGTAAAGTAATTCTCTCTCTCTGTCTCTCTCTCTCTCCTCTCTCTCTCTCTCTCTCGATCTCTCTCTCTCTCTCTCTCTCTCTCTCTCTCTCTCTCTCTCTCTCTCTCTCTCTCTCTCTCTCTTTCTCTCTCTCTCTTTCTCTCTCTCTCTGTCTCCTCTCTCTTCTGTCTCTCTCTCTCTCTCTCTCTCTCTCTCTCTCTCTCTCTCTCTCTCTCTCTCTCTCTCTCTCTCTCTCTCTCTCTCTCTCTCTCTCTCTCTCTCTCTCTCTGTCTCTCTCTCTCTCTCTCTCTCTCTCTCTCTCTCTCTCTCTCTCTCTCTCTCTCTCTCTCCTCTGTCTCTCTCTCTGTCTCTCTCTCTCTCTCTCTCTCTCTCTCTCTCTCTCTCTCTCTCTCTCTCTCTCTCTCTCTCTCTCTCTCTCTCTCTCTATTTGGTGGTATTCTTGGATGTCACGTTTTAAAAGGCTCAGTAAGTTGTGCTCACAAGCAAGAAGAGACGGAGACGGAGAGAGAGGAGAGAGAGAGAGAGAGAGAGAGAGAGGGAGAGAGAGAGAGAGGGAGAGAGAGAGAGAGAGAGAGAGAGAGAGAGAGAGAGAGAGAGAGAGAGAGAGAGAGAGAGAGAGAGAGAGAGAGAGAGAATAAGGATGCTAGAGAGTATACACGACCCGACTAACCAGAGGTCATAATTGCTGTGTAGCTCCATTCATCACCATTATTAACGTGTAGGTATTTACACACAACTATTTACACATGGTGGTGTAGGTGATCCGCCGGGGTTGATCTACTCGCCTGTGTGTGTCCGCACGCTTGACCACTAGCTCCTGGACCCCGCTTTTCTAGCCGCTGGTTGTCTAATGTAATGACTGTGAGTCTTATCATAACTACTTTTAATATCTCGAATGGCGTTTGCCTTTATAACCTATTTCTTTAGTTTATTCTATTTCCCCATTACTCTTACGCTAAGATATAACTTCCTCAAATGTCAACGACTTGTCTCAAGCTTCTATCCACGCCCTCGTGTTCTGTTCCTGTTCAGTGTGAACAAAATTTATTTTTCCAATCTGTCTATCCCCGTCAACAATTCTTACGTCTCTGTCATGTATCTCATTTCTGGCGTCGTCAAGTCTAGTTCCTTCAGATCTCTTCATACACCAACCACTTGGGATAGACGGCAGAGCGACGATCTGGCTTCATGCAGGTCGGTGTTCAATCCCCCATCGTCCACAAGTGGTTGGTCACCCCCCTTTAACCCCCATCCCCCAGCCCGTCCCAAATCCTGACCCCCTTCCCAGTACTCTATAGTCGTAATGGCTTGGCGCTTCCTCCTGATACTTCCCTTCCATCCCTCGAAATTTTGGGTCGATCCTTGTTAGATCAATGATTCTCACACGAAGCCTCGCTATGTTTGTGTATATTCTGGGACGGAAGGTAACACATTAACTATCCAACGCTCAGTTAACAATCTTGCCTAAAGCTGAGAGAGTTCGTTGTAGCTGTCAACATCGTCGGAGGCAGCGAGGGAGTTACTCCAACCCAACAGTATTTACAACCAAGCAGGATGAGGTGGAGTTCCGTGTTGCCATTTCCATGTTGGCTGGAAGAGTAGCCTGGAAGAGTTGGCTGGAAGAGTTGGCTGGAAGAGTTGGCTGGAAGAGTTGGCTGGAAGAGTAGCCTGGAAGAGTTGGCTGGAAGAGTTGGCTGGAAGAGTAGCCTGGAAGAGTTGGCTGGAAGAGTAGCCTGGAAGAGTTGGCTGGAAGAATTGGCTGGAAGAGTAGCCTGGAAGAGTTGGCTGGAAGAGTAGCCTGGAAGAGTTGGCTGGAAGAGTTGGCTGGAAGAGTAGCCTGGAAGAGTTGGCTGCAAGAGTAGCCTGGAAGAGTTGGCTGGAAGAGTTGGCTGGAAGAGTAGCCTGGAAGAGTTGGCTGGAAGAGTTGGCTGGAAGAGTAGCCTGGAAGAGTTGGCTGGAAGAGTTGGCTGGAAGAGTTGGCTGGAAGAGTTGGCTGGAAGAGTAGCCTGGAAGAGTTGGCTGGAAGAGTTGGCTGGAAGAGTAGGCTGGAAGAGTTGGCTGGAAGAGTTGGCTGGAAGAGTTGGCTGGAAGAGTGGCCTGGAAGAGTTGGCTGGAAGAGTAGCCTGGAAGAGTTGGCTGGAAGAGTTGGCTGGAAGAGTTGGCTGGAAGAGTTGGCTGGAAGAGTAGCCTGGAAGAGTTGGCTGGAAGAGTTGGCTGGAAGAGTAGCCTGGAAGAGTTGGCTGGAAGAGTAGCCTGGAAGAGTTGGCTGGAAGAGTAGCCTGGAAGAGTTGGCTGGAAGAGTTGGCTGGAAGAGTAGCCTGGAAGAGTTGGCTGGAAGAGTAGCCTGGAAGAGTTGGCTGGAAGAGTTGGCTGGAAGAGTAGCCTGGAAGAGTTGGCTGGAAGAGTAGCCTGGAAGAGTTGGCTGGAAGAGTAGCCTGGAAGAGTTGGCTGGAAGAGTAGGCTGGAAGAGTAGGATGGAAGAGTAGGCTGGAAGAGTTGGCTGGAAGAGTTGGCTGGAAGAGTTGGCTGGAAGAGTAGCCTGGAAAAGTTGGCTTGAAGAGTAGCCTGGAAGAGTTGGCTGAAAGAGTAGCCTGGAAGAGTTGGCTGGAAGAGTAGCCTGGAAGAGTTGGCTGGAAGAGTAGCCTGGAAGAGTTGGCTGGAAGAGTTGGCTGGAAGAGTAGCCTGGAAGAGTTGGCCGGAAGAGTTTGCTGGAAGAGTTGGCTGGAAGAGTTGGCTGGAAGAGTAGCCTGGAAGAGTTGGCTGGAAGAGTTGGCTGGAAGAGTAGCCTGGAAGAGTTCGCTGGAAGAGTTGGCTGGAAGAGTTGGCTGGAAGAGTTGGCTGGAAGAGTTGGCTGGAAGAGTTGGCTGGAAGAGTAGGCTGGAAGAGTTGGCTGGAAGAGTTGGCTGGAAGAGTAGGCTGGAAGAGTTGGCTGGAAGAGTTGGCTGGAAGAGTTGGCTGGAAGAGTAGGCTGGAAGAGTTGGCTGGAAGAGTTGGCTGGAAGAGTTGGCTGGAAGAGTTGGCTGGAAGAGTAGCCTGGAAGAGTTGGCTGGAAGAGTTGGCTGGAAGAGTAGCCTGGAGCCTGGAAGAGTTGGCTGGAAGAGTAGCCTGGAAGAGTTGGCTGGAAGAGTAGCCTGGAAGAGTTTGCTGGAAGAGTAGCCTGGAAGAGTAGCCTGGAAGAGTTGGCTGGAAGAGTTGGCTGGAAGAGTAGCCTGGAAGAGTTGGCTGGAAGAGTAGCCTGGAAGAGTTGGCTGGAAGAGTAGCCTGGAAGAGTAGCCTGGAAGAGTTGGCTGGAAGAGTAGCCTGGAAGAGTAGCCTGGAAGAGTTGGCTGGAAGAGTTGGCTGGAAGAGTAGCCTGGAAGAGTTGGCTGGAAGAGTTGGCTGGAAGAGTTGGCTGGAAGAGTAGCCTGGAAGAGTTGGCTGGAAGAGTTGGCTGGAAGAGTTGGCTGGAAGAGTAGCCTGGAAGAGTTGGCTGGAAGAGTTGGCTGGAAGAGTTGGCTGGAAGAGTTGGCTGGAAGAGTTGCCTGGAAGAGTTGGCTGGAAGAGCTGGAAGAGTAGCCTGGAAGAGTTGGCTGGAAGAGTTGGCTGGAAGAGTAGCCTGGAAGAGTTGGCTGGAAGAGTTGGCTGGAAGAGTTGGCTGGAAGAGTTGGCTGGAAGAGTTGGCTGGAAGAGTTGGCTGGAAGAGTTGGCTGGAAGAGTTGGCTGGAAGAGTTGGCTGGAAGAGTTGGCTGGAAGAGTTGGCTGGAAGAGAGTTGGCTGGAAGAGTTGGCTGGAAGAGTAGGCTGGAAGAGTTGGCTGGAAGAGTTGGCTGGAAGAGTTGGCTGGAAGAGTTGGCTGGAAGAGTAGGCCTGGAAGAGTTCGCTGGAAGAGTTCGCTGGAAGAGTTGGCTGGAAGAGTTGGCTGGAAGAGTTGGCTGGAAGAGTTGGCTGGAAGAGTTGGCTGGAAGAGTTGGCTGGAAGAGTAGCCTGGAAGAGTTGGCTGGAAGAGTTGGCTGGAAGAGTAGCCTGGAAGAGTTGGCTGGAAGAGTTGGCTGGAAGAGTTGGCTGGAAGAGTAGCCTGGAAGAGTTGGCTGGAAGAGTTGGCTGGAAGAGTAGGCTGGAAGAGTAGGCTGGAAGAGTTGGCTGGAAGAGTTGGCTGGAAGAGTAGCCTGGAAGAGTTGGCTGGAAGAGTAGCCTGGAAGAGTAGCCTGGAAGAGTTGGCTGGAAGAGTTGGCTGGAAGAGTTGGCTGGAAGAGTAGCCTGGAAGAGTTGGCTGGAAGAGTTGGCTGGAAGAGTTGGCTGGAAGAGTTGGCTGGAAGAGTGGCCTGGAAGAGTTGGCTGGAAGAGTAGCCTGGAAGAGTTGGCTGGAAGAGTTGGCTGGAAGAGTTGGCTGGAAGAGTAGCCTGGAAGAGTTGGCTGGAAGAGTTGGCTGGAAGAGTTAGCTGGAAGAGTTGGCTGGAAGAGTTGGCTGGAAGAGTAGCCTGGAAGAGTTGGCTGGAAGAGTTGGCTGGAAGAGTAGCCTGGAAGAGTTGGCTGGAAGAGTTGGCTGGAAGAGTAGCCTGGAAGAGTTGGCTGGAAGAGTTGGCTGGAAGAGTTGGCTGGAAGAGTAGCCTGGAAGAGTTGGCTGGAAGAGTTGGCTGGAAGAGTAGGCTGGAAGAGTAGGCTGGAAGAGTTGGCTGGAAGAGTTGGCTGGAAGAGTTGGCTGGAAGAGTAGCCTGGAAGAGTTGGCTGGAAGAGTAGCCTGGAAGAGTTGGCTGGAAGAGTAGCCTGGAAGAGTTGGCTGGAAGAGTAGCCTGGAAGAGTTGGCTGGAAGTGTAGCCTGGAAGAGTTGGCTGGAAGAGTAGCCTGGAAGAGTTGGCTGGAAGAGTTGGCTGGAAGAGTAGCCTGGAAGAGTTGGCTGGAAGAGTTGGCTGGAAGAGTTGGCTGGAAGAGTTGGCTGGAAGAGTTGGCTGGAAGAGTAGCCTGGAAGAGTTCGCTGGAAGAGTAGCCTGGAAGAGTTGGCTGGAAGAGTTGGCTGGAAGAGTTAGCTGGAAGAGTTGGCTGGAAAAGTTGGCTGGAAGAGTAGCTTGGAAGAGTTGGCTGGAAGAGTTGGCTGGAAGAGTTGGCTGGAAGAGTTGGCTGGAAGAGTTGGCTGGAAGAGTAGCCTGGAAGAGTTGGCTGGAAGAGTTGGCTGGAAGAGTTGGCTGGAAGAGTAGCCTGGAAGAGTTGGCTGGAAGAGTAGGCTAGAAGAGTTGGCTAGAAGAGTTGGCTGGAAGAGTTGGCTGGAAGAGTTGGCTGGAAGAGTAGGCTGGAAGAGTAGCCTGGAAGAGTTGGCTGGAAGAGTTGGCTGGAAGAGTAGGCTGGAAGAGTTGGCTGGAAGAGTAGGCTGGAAGAGTTGGCTGGAAGAGTAGGCTGGAAGAGTAGCCTGGAAGAGTTGGCTGGAAGAGTAGGCTGGAAGAGTTGGCTGGAAGAGTAGGCTGGAAGAGTAGCCTGGAAGAGTTGGCTGGAAGAGTAGGCTGGAAGAGTTGGCTGGAAGAGTAGGCTGGAAGAGTTGGCTGGAAGAGTAGGCTGGAAGAGTAGGCTGGAAGAGTTGGCTGGAAGAGTTGGCTGGAAGAGTTGGCTGGAAGAGTAGGCTGGAAGAGTTGGCTGGAAGAGTAGGCTGGAAGAGTAGGCTGGAAGAGTGCCACGATCGTGAGGATGGTAGGAGGCCCGTCGGGGTAAAAGCCGGCTCTTATACTGACGGATCAGCATTTGACGGAACAATATTTGGATGAACGTGTGTTTAACATGTAGTGCTCTGGCTATGTCTAATCTTCACTTGTCGTTGTATCTGTTGATTATTTCGGTGTTGTTGGTCAGTATATACCTGCTGATGGTCTGTGTGTGTACAGAAATGGTCTGTGTGTGTACAGAAATGGTCTGTGTGTATATAGAAATGGTCTGTGTGTATACAGAAATGGTCTGTGTGTATAGAAATGGTCTGTGTGTGTACAGAAATGGTCTGTGTGTGTACAGAAATGGTCTGTGTGTATAGAGAAATGGTCTGTGTGTGTACAGAAATGGTCTGTGTGTGTACAGAAATGGTCTGTGTGTGTACAGAAATGGTCTGTGTGTATAGAGAAATGGTCTGTGTGTGTGGGGCACAAATGATTGGCTCTTAGACACTTTAGCAGATTTTCAACTAAGTTTATTGAGGGAATAAAATACACGTGACAAAATGATGAGAGTAGTTGAGGCAGTTCTTGCTCTCCACCTTAGACGAGACGGTGTTGTCTTGCGTATATATATATTGTATGACTCTTGGGACTGAGTTTGCTCACACCTGGGACATTTGTCTCTTTTCACTGCGTTTCACTGGGTGTTTCACTGACGGTTGCGTGGTGAGATGTATGAGGGTAGAGTGGTGGGATTTATGGGGTGTGGGGGGTGAACAGTGACCCCAGGAGCGTGTGTGTGTGGGGGGGGAACAGTGACCCCAGGAGCGTGTGTGTGTGGGGGGTGAACAGTGACCCCAGGAGCGTGTGTGTTGGGGGAGAACAGTGACCCCAGGAGCGTGTGTGTGGGGTGAACAGTGACCCCAGGAGCGTGTGTGTGGGGTGAACAGTGACCCCAGGAGCGTGTGTGGGGAAGGGGCAGTGACCCCAGGAGCGTGTGTGGGGGGGGCAGTGACCCCAGTAGCGTGTGTGTGGAGGGCATTGACCCCAGGAGCGTGTGTGGGGGAGAACAGTGACCCCAAGGAGCGTGTGTGGGGGAGAACAGTGACCCCAGGAGCGTGTGTGGGGGAGAACAGTGACCCCAGGAGCGTGTGTGTGTGGGGTCAGTGACCCCAGGAGCGTGTGTGAGGGGGGATAGTGACCCCAGGAGCGTGTGTGGGGGGAACAGTGACCCCCAGGAGCGTGTGTGGGGGAGAACAGTGACCCCAGGAGCGTGTGTGGGGAAGGGGCAGTGACCCCAGGAGCGTGTGTGGGGAAGGGGCAGTGACCCCAGAAGCGTGTGTGGGGGGGCAGTGACCCCAGGAGCGTGTGTGTGGAGGGCATTAACCCCAGGAGCGTGTGTGGGGGAGAACAGTGACCCCAGGAGCGTGTGTGGGGGAGAACAGTGACCCCAGGAGCGTGTGTGGGGGAGAACAGTGACCCCAGGAGCGTGTGGGGGGAAGAACAGTGACCCCAGGAGCGTGTGGGGGGGACAGTGACCCCAGGAGCGTGTGTGGGGGAGAACAGTGACCCCAGGAGTGTGTGGGGGGACAGTGACCCCAGGAGCGTGTGTGGGGAAGAACAGTGACCCCAGTAGCGTGTGGGGGAGAACAGTGACCCCAGGAGCGTGTGGGGGAGAACAGTGACCCCAGTAGCGTGTGTGGGGGGACAGTGACCCCAGGAGCGTGTGTGTGGGGGAACAGTGACCCCAGTAGCGTGTGGGGGGAACAGGACCCCAGTAGCGTGTGGGGGGGGAACAGTGACCCCAGTAGCGTGTGGGGGGACAGTGACCCCAGGAGCGTGTGTGTGGGGGGACAGTGACCCTAGGAGTGTGTGTGGGGGGAACAGTGACCCCAGGAGCGTGTGTGGGGGGGGACAGTGACCCCAGTAGCGTGTGTGGGGGGGGGCAGTGACCCCAGGAGCGTGTGTGGGGGGGACAGTGACCCCAGGCGCGTGTGTGGGGGGGAACAGTGACCCCAGGACCGTGTGTGGGAACAGTGACCCCAGGAGCGTGTGTGTGGGGGGGGGAGTGACCCCAGGAGCGTGTTTGGGGGAACAGTGACCCCAGGAGCGTGTGTGTGTGGGGTCAGTGACCCCAGGAGCGTGTGTGGGGGGAACAGTGACCCCCAGGAGCGTGTGTGAGGGGGGACAGTGACCCCAGGAGCGTGTGTGAGGGGGGACAGTGACCCCAGTAGTGTGTGGGGGGGACAGTGACCCCAGTAGTGTGTGTGGGGGGACAGTGACCCCAGGCGTGTGTGTGGGGGGGGGGACAATGACCCCAGTAGCGTGTGGGGGGGGGACAGTGACCCCAGGAGCGTGTGTGGGGGGAACAGTGACCCCCAGGAGCGTGTGTGAGGGGGGACAGTGACCCCAGGAGCGTGTGTGAGGGGGGACAGTGACCCCAGTAGTGTGTGTGGGGGGGACAGTGACCCCAGGCGTGTGTGTGTGGGGGGACAATGACCCCAGGAGCGTGTGTGTGTGGGGTCAGTGACCCCAGGAGCGTGTGTGAGGGGGGACAGTGACCCCCAGGAGCGTGTGGTGGAACATTTAAGGTCCTTAACAACCCACTGGCGTGCCAAGCCATCAAAGGGATTTCTCTGGGATTACCAATTTTGGACCATTACTGTGCTGGGTAGATTTTTGGATCATATGTTTCAGCGAATGGAACACGTATTACAGCGGAAAAAAATACTGATTTCATTGATTATATCTACAATAGACCCCATTCCTCCATTACATATATTGCATGAAATTCAAATTACACCAATTTCCAACCTTACTTAATACCAGCCTCGCTGAGATTTGCCTAGATGTTTTCTAGCTTATTGAATGTTAGTTTCTGCTATGTAGTTTGTTTATTGACGAAGACAGTGTTTAGGGGAAATGGTTACTGGGATGAAGGGAAGGTGGTGAAGGTAGGGGGACGTAGTGAGTATACCCAGGGGCGTGATTCACACCTGAGGTTACAGCCCCGCTCCTGTGCCGGGTAAGTCCACTACGGGGCTCACCATAGCCCGTGCTACTTGCAACTTTTTGTTGCGAGAAATCTTAAAACAACCACCTCGCAAGCTCAGTATAGCTGTGTCAGGTCAGCAGTGTGCTGAAGGTGTCACAGTGCTGACGGACACGTCAACAATATAAATGGAAAGATGAAGTGATCTTGTGTTTCTTCACCCGCCAGATGGTAGATGATATTTGTGTGGCATGGAAAATGTTCAGAAGAACATTAATAATAGTCAGAATGATGCTGTGTTCAGTGACACACACACACACACACACACACACACACACACACACACACACACACACACACACACACACACACACACACACACACACATACACACACAAACACACACACAGGTAACCTGTGGCTCAGTGGTCAGCGCTGTCGGATCACAACCGGCACGTCCTAGGTTCGAATCCTGGGCAGGGCGAGACAGCTAGGCGCGTCTCCTTGCACCCCGTTGCCTCTGTTCACCTAGCAGTAATTAGGAACTTGGTGGTTAGTCGACCGTTGTGGGTCGCTTTCTGAGGAATGGTCAAATACCGTTCATATTCGAGAAAACTTCGCATTTCCCACAAAACATGGAAACCCACAACTAGGTGAGTACACACACACACACACACACACACACACACACACACACACACACACACACACACACACACACACACAAATGAGCGCCCAAATGAGCCACAGAGATATTAGAAAGAACTTTTTTAGTGTCAGAGTGGTTGACAAATGGAATGCATTAGGAAGTGATGTGGTGAAAGCTGACTCCATACACAGTTTCAAGTGTAGATATGATAGAGCCCAATAGGCTCAGGAATCTGTACACCTGTTGACTGACGGTTGAGAGGCGGGACCAAAGAGCCAGAGCTCGACCCCCGCAAGCACAACTAGGTGAGTACAACTAGGTGAGTACACACACACACACACACACACACACACACACACACACACACACACACACACACACACACACACACAGGACAATAGAGAGCAGAGAAAGATACCACAGTGACAGGAATGAGTACGTGAGGAGAGAGACAGAGCGACGATATGAAAATGACATAGCAAGCAAGGCAAAGACTCAACCTAAATTGCTGCACAGCCACATCAGGAGGAAAAACAACAGTGAAGGAACAGGTAATGAAATTGAGGATAGTGGCAGACAGATTCACTACAAACGACAAGGAAGTGTGCGAAGAACACAATAAGAAATTCCAGGAGGTCTTTACAGTAGAGCAAGGAGAAGTACCAGAGATAAGAGAGGGAATATCAAACCAGACGCCACTAGAGGAGTTTGTGATTACCAGGGGGGAGGTGAGGAAGCATCTGCTAGAATTGGCTGTGACAAAGGCTATAGCCCTGGATGGAATTTCACCATGGATTCTAAAAGAAGGAGCAGAAGCTCTGTGCTTACCACTCTCCATGGTGTACAACAAATCACTTGTAACAGGTGAACTGATAGGAATTTGGAAGATGGCCAATGTAGTCCCAATATACAAGAAGGGTGATAGGCAGGAGGCACTGAACTATAGGCCAGTGTCCCTAACGTGCATACCATGCAAGGTGATGGAGAAGATTGTGCGAAAAAAAGCTAGTGGAACATCTGGAGCGAAAGAACTTTGTATCACAACAGCAGCATGGGTTCAGGGATGGCAAGTCCTGCCTCACAGGATTAATTGAATTCTACGACGAGGCAACACAAATCAGGCAAGATAAAGAGGGCTGGGCAGACTGCATATTTTTGGATTGCCAGAAAGTCTTTGACACAGAACCACATAAGAGTCTAGTGCACAAGCTGGAGATGCAGACAAGAGTGAAAGGGAAGGTACTCCACTGGATAACGGAGTACCTAAGCAACAGGAGACAACGAGTCACTGTGAGGGGCGAGATCTCAGATTGGCGAGGCGTCACCAGTGGAGTCCCGCAGGGTTCAGTCCATGGACCTATATTGTTTCTGATATATGCAAATGATTTCCTAGTGGGTATAGAATCGTTCGTCTCATTGTTTGCTGATGATGCAAAAATTATGAGGAGGATTAAAACAGAGTATGATAGTATGAGGCTACAAGATGACCTAAACAGACTGAATGAATGGTCCAACAAATGCCTACTAAAGTTCAACCCAAGTAAATGCAAGGTAATGAAACTAGGCACGGAAAACAGGAGGCCAGACACAGGATACCGAATGGGAAAAGAAGTCCTTCATGAAACGGACAGAGACAAAGATCTAGGAGTTGATATCACAACAAACCTGTCTCCTGAAGCCCACATAACAAAAATAACATCGGCGGCATATGCAAGGCTGGCTAACATCAGAACTGCCTTCAGGAACCTGTGTAAGGAATCATTCAGAATCTTGTACACCACATACGTAAGACCAATCCTGGAGTATGCGGCCCCAGCATGGAGCCCGTACCCTGTCAAGCATAAGAAGAACCTGGAAAAAGTTCAGAGGTATGCCACTAGACTAGTCCCAGAACTAAGAGGCATGAGTTACGAGGAAAGTCTGCGAGAAATGCACCTCACGACACTGGGAAGACAGAAGAGTAAGGGAGACATGATCACTACCTACAAAATTCTCAGAGGTATTGATAAAGTAGATAAGGATAAACTGTTTTACACTGGTGGTACGCGAACAAGGGGACACAGGTGGAAATTGAGTACCCAAATGAGCCACAGGGACGTTAGAAAGAACGTTTTCAGTGTCAGAGTAGTTAACAAGTGGAATGCATTAGGCAGTGATGTGGTGGAGGCTGACTCCATACACAATTTCAAATGTAGATATGATAGAGCCCAATAGGCTCAGGAACCTGTACACCAGTTGATTGACAGTTGAGAGGCGGGACCAAAGAGCCAGAGCTCAACCCCCCGCAAGCACAACTAGGTGAGTACAAGTAGCTGAGTACACACACACACACACACACACACACACTCATACACGCACACTCATACACGCACACTCATACACGCACACTCATACACACACACTCACACACGTAACTCGTCCCAGAGTTACAAGGGATGGGATATGAAGAGCGCCTGAAGGAACTGAACTTTACGACACTAGAAAAAAGAAGGGAGAGTGGGGATATGATTGGAACGTATAAAATATTATAAAATATAATACCCTGTATCAATACAGGGGGATTGATAAAGTGGAAATAGACGAAATGTTCACACTAAATATTAACAGATCGAGGGGACGTGGGTGGAAGCTGGAAACTCAGATGAGTAGTGACTCGAACCCATACTTCCAGGAGTATTCTGCAACTGGCGTACAGGACCCCTTAACCACTCGACCATCACGACCGGACAAAAGATGATGGTAGCCGAGGCTAATTCCCCATCATCCCGCCGGCACTCTGATGATAATCTTGGGCATAGTATTTTATCAAATCACCTCATTCTTTGGGGCACATGTGTGGAACACAAATGCGAACAAGCCTAAATGGTCCCCAGGACTATATGCAACTGAAAACTCACACCCCAGAAGTGATTCGAACCCATACTGCCAGGAGCAACGCAACTGGTATGTACAGGACGCCTTAATCCACTCAACCATTTGTGCCCCAAAGAATGAGGTGATTTGATAAAATACTATGCCCAAGATTACCATCAGAGTGCCGGCGGGCTGATGGACAAATAACCTCGGCTACCATCAGTTTTTGTCCGGTCGTGATGGCCGAGTGGATTAAGGTGTCCTGTACATACCAGTTGCGTTGCTCCTGGCAGTATGGGTTCGAGTCACTTCTGGGGTGTGAGTTTTCAGTTGCATATAGTCCTAGGGACCATTCAGGCTTGTTCGCATATATATATATAATATTAGTAAGGAGGCCACTTGCAGGCTCCATTACCAACATGAACCTCGGTGTAGCGCTGAGAACTGACGTTCGTCATTATCATTAATTGACATTTAATTAAGAACAGCGAAGTGCACCGTAACTGTGAAGTAAAGGTGGCAGGCGGCGGGTGGGGGAGGGGGTGTGGGGTGGGGGGGGTGGAAGGTCTAGATAGGTAGTTAAGGGTGGAAGCCCGAGGGGGGGCGGCTTGTATTGAACTGAGTACTATTGTCAATGGAAAAAATATATATTACAATAAACAGCGGATGTATAATAGTAATAGTTATCACATAGAGGTGCGGCGCGGTGTTCAGATGTGACTCCGTCCTCGGAGTAGATATCTTACCATGAGAAACCTCACTCACCCCCCACCCCAACCCCCTTAATCAACCCCCCGCCCCGGATAGATATCTTGATATCTGTGATACTTGTAAACTGGCAAGTGAATTAATGTGTGTTAGCAATTTTTTGTCTAAACTGCTTAAGTAACCCAGTCTTGTCGGAACTGTACACAACAAAGGGCCTGATAGCTGGCTTAAGGGGCCTGACAGCTGGGTTAAGGGGTCTAACAGCTGGGTTAAGGGGCCTGACAGCTGGGTTAAGGGGATCTAACAGCTGGGTTAAGGGGCCTGACAGCTGGGTTAAGGGGCCTGACAGCTGGGTTAAGGGGATCTAACAGCTGGGTTAAGGGGCCTGACAGCTAGGTTAACGGGTCTAGCAGCTGGGTTAAGGGGCCAGACAGCTGGGTTAAGGGGTCTAACAGCTGGGTTAAGGGGCCAGACAGCTGGGTTAAGGGGTCTAACAGCTGGGTTAAGGGGCCTGACAGCTGGGTTAAAGGGCCTGACAGCTGGGTTAAGGGGCCTGACAGCTGGATTAAGGGGCCTGACAGCTGGATTAAGGGGTTTGACAGCTGAGTGTCAGCCCATCACATTCCCACATCGTGAGATACTGAGTGTCTCATCACATTCAATGTGATTTGATCGTTTGATGTAGAACTCAATTACCTACACCAAAGTGTAGAGTGTGTGTGGGGGGGGGGAGGTTACACGTAAATATTAGATTAGGTACCAGATCCACCTCCTTCACCCTCCAGTCTGTCCTCTTGAATAATACGTCGTATTTCGACGTAAAAATCTCAGCGTCAAAATATAATGGTATATAAATCATAAGAGCTCGCTAAATTGACGGGCTTGTTACGTTTTCAACCCGTTCTCGACTCAAGTCCATTCCATCCAGCGGTCGACCCCACAGACGCATTCATAAATTTTAACATGCTGTTCACTCAAAACGGGAATTTTCTCAAGTATAAATTAATATTATAATATATTAGCATATTGTGTATTTATAGGCATAGGTTAGGTTAGGTGTTTAGGTTCTGTTGGCGATTATTTGTATTTGTAGTACGTGGGTGAAGCATTTACAGCGTTGTGGTTCGAACAAAAGTCGTCCGTGAAGCACTTGTTCCGGAAGTGTTCGGACGTCATCAGTTGAGAGTCGTGTGTAAACCGTTTTTCATTCATAAACAGCTGGGGTTTGGCGGGTGCATGGAATCACTTTTGGATCTTTGTTTGCAGGACGGACTGTACGTTTTCTATGCGTGGGTCCATCGATTGGTTTAGGTCAGGTTAGGTCAGATCAGGTCAGGTTAAGTTCTATAAATTTAGTTCTACATCATTTTTAGTGACATAGTGACAACTTGTGAGGACGAGCCGGGGCGTCTCCTGATGCCTAGTGGGTTGAGTCGAACCCTGACTGAGTAACTGTAAAGCACACTGGGGTCCTGGGGCCAAATTCACGAAGCAGTTACGCAAGCACTTACGAACCTGTACATCTTTTCTCAATCTTTGGCGGCTTTGTTTACAATTATTAAACAGTTAATGAGCTCCGAAGCCCCAGGAGGCTGTTTATAACAATAACAACAGTTGATTGGGAAGTTTTCATGCTTATAAACTGTTTAATAAATGTAACCAAAGCCGTCAAAGATTGAGGAAAGATGTACACGTTCGTAAGTGCTTGCGCAAGTGCTTTCGTGAATCTGGCTCCTGGGGTTATGGCGCGCGTGCATGGTGACCCCCCAGGACGCTGGTTCGACCCCCATCCTGCTCCAACGCTCTCCTTGTACACACTTCACGTTGCTGTGGCACAACTGTGTATTCTCTCAACACTTTCAAACTCCATTTATATACCGTTTCTTAATACAAACATGAAACAGACCTATTAGCATGTTAATTTGTCAACGTATTGTATACATTTGCACCATTAGTGTGGTAACTGTGAACATTTTGAGAATATCTGCACTAACTAATCTGAGAGTGGCTGAACACTTGTAAACCAGGAAACGATATAATCATTGCTGGGTAGTAGAAACAATGGGCAGAGTTTCTTTCACCCTATACCCCTGTTACCTAGCAGTAAATAGGTACCTGGGTGTTAGTCAGTTGTCACGGGCTGCTTCCTGGGGGTGGAGGCCTGGTCGAGGACCGGGCCGCGGGGACACTGAAAAAGCCCCGAAATCATCTCAAGATAACCTCAAGAAGATAGTAAACCCGCAACTTTGGGTATTATTGATGTCGTGCCCAGTGACCACTTGGACCATGAGTCATTAAGCGGCCTATACGCGTCCTCTTACGAAACCTGTACATCTTTCCTCAATGATGGCGGCAGAGTTTGTGTTTAGTAAACAGTTTATGAGGTCCGAAGCCCTACGAGGTTGTCTGTAGCAATAATAATCTTAGCTTGTGAAGTTTTCAAACTCGTAGATTGAAAACTATTTCAAGACGCGAGGGAAGACATGTGTCTGAGGGAAGACATGTGTCTGAGGGAAGACATGTGTCTGAGGGAAGACATGTGTCTGAGGGGAAGACATGTGTCTGAGGGAAGACATGTGTCTGAGGGAAGACATGTGTCTGAGGGAAGACATGTGTCTGAGGGAAGACATGTGTCTGAGGGAAGACATGTGTCTGAGGGGAAGACATGTGTCTGAGGGAAGACATGTGTCTGAGGGGAAGACATGTGTCTGAGGGAAGACATGTGTCTGAGGGGAAGACATGTGTCTGAGGGAAGACATGTGTCTGAGGGAAGACATGTGTCTGGGGGGAGACATGTGTCTGAGGGAAGACATGTGTCTGGGGGGAGACATGTGTCTGAGGGGAAGACATGTGTCTGAGGAGAAGACATGTGTCCGAGGGAAGACATGTGTCTGGGGGGAGACATGTGTCTGAGGGGAAGACATGTGTCTGAGGAGAAGACATGTGTCCGAGGGAAGACATGTGTCTGAGGGGAAGACATGTGTCTGAGGGGAAGACATGTGTCTGAGGGAAGACATGTGTCCGAGGGAAGACATGTGTCTGAGGGGAAGACATGTGTCTGAGGGAAGACATGTGTCTGAGGGGAAGACATGTGTCTGAGGGAAGACATGTGTCTGAGGGAAGACATGTGTCTGGGGGGAGACATGTGTCTGAGGGAAGACATATGTCTGAGGGAAGACATGTGTCTGAGGGGAAGACATGTGTCTGAGGGGAAGACATGTGTCTGAGGGAAGACATGTGTCTGGGGGGAGACATATGTCTGGGGGGAGACATATGTCTGGGGGGAGACATGTGTCTGAGGGAAGACATGTGTCTGGGGGGAGACATGTGTCTGAGGGGAAGACATGTGTCTGAGGAGAAGACATGTGTCCGAGGGAAAGACATGTGTCCGAGGGAAAGACATGTGTCCGAGGGGAAGACATGTGTCTGGGGAAGACATATGTCTGGGGGGAAGACATGTGTCTGAGGGGAAGACATGTGTCTGAGGGAAGATATGTGTCTGAGGGGAAGACATGTGTCTGAGGGAAGACATGTGTCTGAGGGGAAGACATGTGTCCGAGGGAAAGACATGTGTCTGAGGGAAGACATGTGTCTGAGGGGAAGACATGTGTCTGAGGGAAGACATGTGTCTGAGGGAAGACATGTGTCTGAGGGGAAGACATGTGTCTGGGGGAAGACATGTGTCTGAGGGGAAGACATGTGTCTGAGGGGACGACATGTGTCTGAGGGAAGACATGTGTCTGAGGGAAGACATGTGTCTGAGGGGAAGACATGTGTCTGGGGGAAGACATGTGTCTGAGGGAAGACATGTGTCTGAGGGAAAGACATGTGTCTGAAGGGAAACATATGTCTGAAGGAAGACATATATCTGAGGAAAGTGCATTTTCAATTTCCAGTTGGAAATGAAAACTCGGACAATTCCGCCAATGTTCATGCCAAGATTATGGCTTCAATCTCTTACATTAGAAATGAAATCATTAAAAACAGATCAGAAAACCATGTAATTGCAAGGTGAGAAAAATGCAACAGAAGAATTGTTAAAACTTCTTTCATCGGTCCGACTTCATTTGTTTTTATTGACCTCTGGTTATAATCCTCTTCCAGAGTAGGTTCTATATTTTGTTTTACCCGCCTCGTATGGTTTAATAGGTTTAACACACTGTGTCCGTCTATTGTAGAGATCCTGATAAATGTGTTCTACCTGTCTTAAAGGTTTAATTTATAGGTTTTAACTGCGGTATGACTAATGGTAATTATATTATCTCGCTTAGCTTCCTGCCTTGAATATTTCCAAATGCAGAATATTTGTTGAATGTATCCGGCGGAGGACCTGTATCCGGCAGAGGACCTGTAACCGGCGGAGGACTTGTAACCGGCGGAGGACTTGTAACCGGCGGAGGACCTGTATCCGGCGGAGGACCTTTATCCGGCGGAGGATTTGTATCCGGCGGAGGACCTTTACCCGGCGGAGGACTTGTATCCGACGGAGGACTTGTATCCGGCGGAGGACCTTTATCCGGCGGAGGACTTGTAACCGGCGGAGGACTTGTAACCGGCGGAGGACTTGTAACCGGCTGAGGACCTTTATCCGGCGGAGGACCTGTATCCGGCGGAGGACCTGTATCCGGCGGAGGACCTGTATCCGGCGGAGGACATGTATCCGGCGGATGACCTGTATCCGGCGGAGGACCTGTATCCTGCGGAGGACTTGTAACCGGCGGAGGACTTGTAACCGGCGGAGGACTTGTAACCGGCGGAGGACTTGTAACCGGCGGAGGACTTGTAACCGGCGGAGGACCTGTAACCGGCGGAGGACTTGTAACCGGCCGAGGACTTGTAACCGGCGGAGGACTTGTAACCGGCGGAGGACTTGTAACCGGCCGAGGACTTGTAACCGGCGGAAAACCTGTATCCGGCAGAGGACTTGTAACCGGCCGAGGACTTGTAACCGGCGGAGGACTTGTAACCGGCGGAGGACTTGTAACCGGCCGAGGACTTGTAACCGGCGGAAAACCTGTATCCGGCAGAGGACCTGTAACCGGCGGAGGACTTGTAACCGGCGGAGGACTTGTAACCGGCGGAGGACTTGTAACCGGCGGAGGACTTGTAACCGGCGGAGGACTTGTAACCGGCGGAGGACCTGTATCCGGCGGAGGACCTGTAACCGGCGGAGGACTTGTAACCGGCGGAGGACTTGTAACCGGCGGAGGACTTGTAACCGGCGGAGGACTTGTAACCGGCGGAGGACTTGTAACCGGCGGAGGACTTGTAACCGGCGGAGGACTTGTAACCGGACGAGGACCTGTATCCTGCGGAGGACTTGTAACCGGCGGAGGACCTGTAACCGGCGGAGGACTTGTAACCGGCGGAGGACTTGTAACCGGCGGAGGATCTGTATCCGGCGGAGGACCTGTAACCGGCGGAGGACCTGTAACCGGCGGAGGACCTGTATCCTGCGGAGGACTTGTAACCGGCGGAGGACCTGTATCCTGCGGAGGACTTGTAACCGGCGGAGGACTTGTAACCGGCGGAGGACTTGTAACCGGCGGAGGACTTGTATCCGGCGGAGAACTTGTATCCGGCGGAGGACTTGTAACCGGCGGAGAACTTGTAACCGGCGGAGGACTTGTAACCGGCGGAGGACTTGTAACCGGCGGAGGACCTGTATCCGGCGGAGGACTTGTATCCGGCGGAGGACTTGTAACCGGCGGAGGACCTGTATCCGGCGGAGGACTTGTATCCGGCGGAGGACTTGTAACCGGCGGAGGACTTGTAACCGGCGGAGGACTTGTAACCGGCGGAGGACCTGTATCCGGCGGAGGACTTGTAACCGGCGGAGGACCTGTAACCGGCGGAGGACCTGTATCCGGCGGAGGACCTGTATCCGGTGGAGGACCTGTAACCGGCGGAGGACTTGTAACCGGCGGAGGACCTGTATCCGGCGGAGGACCTGTATCCGGTGGAGGACCTGTAACCGGTGGAGGACCTGTATCCGGCGGAGGACCTGTATCCGGCGGAGGACCTGTATCCGGCGGAGGATTTGTATTCGGCGGAGGATTTGTATTCGGCGGAGGACCTGTATCCGGCGGAGGACCTGTATCCGGGGGAGGACCTGTATCCGGCGGAGGACCTGTATTCGGCGGAGGACCTGTATCCGGCGGAGGACCTGTATCTGGCGGAGGACCTGTATCCGGCGGAGGACCTGTATCCGGCGGAGGACCTGTATCCGGCGGAGGACCTGTATCCGGCGGAGGACTTGTATCCGACGGAGGACTTGTATCCGGCGGAGGACCTTTATCCGGCGGAGGACTTGTAACCGGCGGAGGACTTGTAACCGGCTGAGGACCTTTATCCGGCGGAGGACATGTATCCGGCGGAGGACCTGTATCCGGCGGAGGATTTGTATCCGGCGGAGGACCTTTACCCGGCGGAGGACTTGTATCCGACGGAGGACTTGTATCCGGCGGAGGACCTTTATCCGGCGGAGGACTTGTAACCGGCGGAGGACTTGTAACCGGCGGAGGACTTGTAACCGGCTGAGGACCTTTATCCGGCGGAGGACATGTATCCGGCGGAGGACCTGTATCCGGCGGAGGACCTGTATCCGGCGGAGGACCTGTATCCGGCGGAGGACATGTATCCGGCGGATGACCTGTATCCGGCGGAGGACCTGTATCCTGCGGAGGACTTGTAACCGGCGGAGGACTTGTAACCGGCGGAGGACTTGTAACCGGCGGAGGACTTGTAACCGGCGGAGGACTTGTAACCGGCGGAGGACCTGTAACCGGCGGAGGACTTGTAACCGGCCGAGGACTTGTAACCGGCGGAGGACTTGTAACCGGCCGAGGACTTGTAACCGGCGGAAAACCTGTATCCGGCAGAGGACCTGTAACCGGCAGAGGACCTGTAACCGGCGGAGGACTTGTAACCGGCGGAGGACTTGTAACCGGCGGAGGACTTGTAACCGGCGGAGGACTTGTAACCGGCGGAGGACCTGTATCCGGCGGAGGACCTGTAACCGGCGGAGGACTTGTAACCGGCGGAGGACTTGCAACCGGCGGAGGACTTGTAACCGGCGGAGGACTTGTAACCGGCGGAGGACTTGTAACCGGCGGAGGACTTGTAACCGGACGAGGACCTGTATCCTGCGGAGGACTTGTAACCGGCGGAGGACCTGTAACCGGCGGAGGACTTGTAACCGGCGGAGGACTTGTAACCGGCGGAGGACCTGTATCCGGCGGAGGACCTGTAACCGGCGGAGGACCTGTAACCGGCGGAGGACTTGTAACCGGCGGAGGACCTGTATCCTGCGGAGGACTTGTAACCGGCGGAGGACTTGTAACCGGCGGAGGACTTGTATCCGGCGGAGAACTTGTATCCGGCGGAGGACTTGTAACCGGCGGAGAACTTGTAACCGGCGAAGGACTTGTGACCGGCGGAGGACTTGTAACCGGCAGAGGACCTGTATCCGGCGGAGGACTTGTATCCGGCGGAGGACTTGTATCCGGCGGAGGACTTGTAACCGGCGGAGGACCAGTATCCGGCGGAGGACTTGTAACCGGCGGAGGACTTGTAACCGGCGGAGGACTTGTAACCGGCGGAGGACCTGTATCCGGCGGAGGACTTGTAACCGGCGGAGGACCTGTATCCGGCGGAGGACCTGTATCCGGTGGAGGACCTGTAACCGGCGGAGGACTTGTAACCGGCGGAGGACCTGTATCCGGCGGAGGACCTGTATCCGGCGGAGGACCTGTATCCGGTGGAGGACCTGTAACCGGTGGAGGACCTGTATCCGGCGGAGGACCTGTATCCGGCGGAGGACCTGTATCCGGCGGAGGATTTGTATTCGGCGGAGGATTTGTATTCGGCGGAGGACCTGTATCCGGCGGAGGACCTGTATCCGGGGGAGGACCTGTATCCGGCGGAGGACCTGTATTCGGCGGAGGACCTGTATCCGGCGGAGGACCTGTATCTGGCGGAGGACCTGTATCCGGCGGAGGACCTGTATCCGGCGGAGGACCTGTATCCGGCGGAGGACCTGTATCCGGCGGAGGACCTGTATCCGGCGGAGGATTTGTATTCGGCGGAGGACCTGTATCCGGCGGAGGACCTGTATTCGGCGGAGGACCTGTATCCGGCGGAGGACCTGTATCCGGCGGAGGACCTGTATTCGGCGGAGGACCTGTATTCGGCGAAGGACCTGTATCCGGCGGAGGACCTGTATTCGGCGGAGGACCTGTATTCGGCGGAGGATCTGTATCCGGCGGAGGATTTGTATTCGGCGGAGGACCTGTATCCGGCGGAGGACCTGTATCCGGCGGAGGACCTGTATCCGGTGGAGGACCTGTAACCAGCGGAGGACCTGTATCCGGCGGAGGACTTGTATTCGGCGGAGGACCTGTATCCGGCGGAGGATTTGTATTCGGCGGAGGACCTGTATCCGGCGGAGGACTTGTATTCGGTGGAGGACCTGTATCCGGCGGAGGATTTGTATTCGGCGGAGGACCTGTATCCGGCGGAGGACTTGTATTCGGTGGAGGACCTGTATCCGGCGGAGGATTTGTATTCGGCGGAGGACCTGTATCCGGCGGAGGACCTGTATCCGGTAATCAGTGTCCTGACATGAGTCTCTGAACTCTGAAGCCTCTTGTGGAGTGTTCCTCCGCCCAGACGGCTGAGAGTGGCGGCTCTCCCGCCCAAACCACAATTCTTTCCTATCCGCCGCTGACAAGGCCCGTCAACTTGACGTCCCCCGTCAGGAGGAGAGCAGCGGTGTTCGCGACACAGATCTTGACAGTTGCAGCCAGGGGAAAAGCTCTCTCCCCGAGGCCACGACGACGCTGCTGGAGATAAGAATTGTCAAGATGCCGGGGAGGATTCTGAGATGATCCGTGCGGCTGTTAAGTAGTCACTTGCGCCCACAACACACACACATAACCCACATCTCCTGTGGAAAGAAACACATCGCGAGGACATCGTTTGGCAACCAGGGTTATGTGGGATGATGATGTTTGGGAGAACTGCTGCAAAGATGAGGACGATGCTGTAGAGATGAGAACGATGCTGTAGAGATGATGACAATGCTGTAGAGATGAAGAATCTGTAGGGACGATACATTATGATGTATGATGAATGCATGTATTTTAGGGTTGAAGAGTAATTGCGTAAGATAAAAGATAATGCTTCACGTCATACTAGAAGGATGAAGAATGACACCGTAGGGATGAATGCGGCGTCCTCATGAATGTAGTGTGATGCTGTATGAATGAATGTCGACATATAAAAGTGAGGGGGAAGATATGATACAGTAGGAGTAAAGGACGTACTTAAAGATATGATGGTTCGAGGGAGAGGCTGACAACTGGTGATGGTTCGAGGGAGAGGCTGACAACTGGTGATGGTTCGAGGGAGAGGCTGACAACTGGTGCTGGTTCGAGGGAGAGGCTGACAACTGGTGATGGTTCGAGGGAGAGGCTGACAACTGGTGCTGGTTCGAGGGAGAGGCTGACAACTGGTGATGGTTCGAGGGAGAGGCTGACAACTGGTGATGGTTCGAGGGAGAGGCTGACAACTGGTGCTGGAAGTATTGATGGTTGTGCTGTAAAGAATTCATGATCAACTTGCTTAGATAAGAACAAGATCATCGTCTACCTGTCTTCAAGAGCCACCTGGCGGTCAGTCTCGTGGCTCTGTCTTCAAGAGCCACCTGGCGGTCAGTCTCGTGGCTCTGTCTTCAAGAGCCACCTGGCGGTCAGTCTCGTGGCTCTGTCTTCAAGAGCCACCTGGCGGTCAGTCTCGTGGCTCTGTCTTCAAGAGCCACCTGGCGGTCAGTCTCGTGGCTCTGTCTTCAAGAGCCACCTGGCGGTCAGTCTCGTGGCTCTGTCTTCAAGAGCCACCTAGCGGTCAGTCTCGTGGCTCTGACTTCAAGAGCCACCTGGCGGTCAGTCTCGTGGCTCTGTCTTCAAGAGCCACCTGGCGGTCAGTCTCGTGGCTCTGTCTTCAAGAGCCACCTGGCGGTCAGTCTCGTAGCTCTGTCTTCAAGAGCCACCTGGCGGTCAGTCTCGTGGCTCTATCTTCAAGAGCCACCTAGCGGTCAGTCTCGTGGCTCTGACTTCAAGAGCCACCTGGCGGTCAGTCTCGTGGCTCTGTCTTCAAGAGCCACCTGGCGGTCAGTCTCGTGGCTCTGTCTTCAAGAGCCACCTGGCGGTCAGTCTCGTGGCTCTGTCTTCAAGAGCCACCTGGCGGTCAGTCTCGTGGCTCTGTCTTCAAGAGCCACCTAGCGGTCAGTCTCGTGGCTCTGACTTCAAGAGCCACCTGGCGGTCAGTCTCGTGGCTCTGTCTTCAAGAGCCACCTGGCGGTCAGTCTCGTGGCTCTGTCTTCAAGAGCCACCTGGCGGTCAGTCTCGTGGCTCTGTCTTCAAGAGCCACCTGGCGGTCAGTCTCGTGGCTCTGTCTTCAAGAGCCACCTGGCGGTCAGTCTCGTGGCTCTGTCTTCAAGAGCCACCTGGAGGTCAGTCTCGTGGCTCTGACTTCAAGAGCCACCTGGCGGTCAGTCTCGTGGCTCTGTCTTCAAGAGCCACCTGGCGGTCAGTCTCGTGGCTCTGTCTTCAAGAGCCACCTGGCGGTCAGTCTCGTGGCTCTGTCTTCAAGAGCCACCTGGAGGTCAGTCTCGTGGCTCTGACTTCAAGAGCCACCTGGCGGTCAGTCTCGTGGCTCTGTCTTCAAGAGCCACCTGGCGGTCAGTCTCGTGGCTCTGTCTTCAAGAGCCACCTGGCGGTCAGTCTCGTGGCTCTGTCTTCAAGAGCCACCTGGAGGTCAGTCTCGTGGCTCTGACTTCAAGAGCCACCTGGCGGTCAGTCTCGTGGCTCTGTCTTCAAGAGCCACCTGGAGGTCAGTCTCGTGGCTCTGACTTCAAGAGCCACCTGGCGGTCAGTCTCGTGGCTCTGTCTTCAAGAGCCACCTGGCGGTCAGTCTCGTGGCTCTGTCTTCAAGAGCCACCTGGCGGTCAGTCTCGTGGCTCTGTCTTCAAGAGCCACCTGGCGGTCAGTCTCGTGGCTCTGTCTCCAAGAGCCACCTGGCGGTCAGTCTCGTGGCTCTGACTTCAAGAGCCACCTGGCGGTCAGTCTCGTGGCTCTGTCTTCAAGAGCCACCTGGCGGTCAGTCTCGTGGCTCTGTCTTCAAGAGCCACCTGGCGGTCAGTCTCGTGGCTTTGTCTTCAAGAGCCACCTGGCGGTCAGTCTCGTGGCTCTGTCTTCAAGAGCCACCTGGAGGTCAGTCTCGTGGCTCTGACTTCAAGAGCCACCTGGCGGTCAGTCTCGTGGGTCTGTCTTCAAGAGCCACCTGGCGGTCAGTCTCGTGGCTCTGTCTTCAAGAGCCACCTGGCGGTCAGTCTCGTGGCTCTGTCTTCAAGAGCCACCTGGCGGTCAGTCTCGTGGCTCTGTCTTCAAGAGCCACCTGGCGGTCAGTCTCGTGGCTCTGTCTTCAAGAGCCACCTGGCGGTCAGTCTCCAAGAGCCACCTGGCGGTCAGTCTCCAAGAGCCACCTGGCGGTCAGTCTCGTGGCTCTGTCTCCAAGAGCCACCTGGCGGTCAGTCTCGTGGCTCTGACTTCAAGAGCCACCTGGAGGTCAGTCTCGTGGCTCTGACTTCAAGAGCCACCTGGAGGTCAGTCTCGTGGCTCTGACTTCAAGAGCCACCTGGCGGTCAGTCTCGTGGCTCTGTCTTCAAGAGCCACCTGGCGGTCAGTCTCCAAGAGCCACCTGGCGGTCAGTCTCGTGGCTCTGACTTCAAGAGCCACCTGGCGGTCAGTCTCGTGGCTCTGTCTCCAAGAGCCACCTGGCGGTCAGTCTCGTGGCTCTGTCTCCAAGAGCCACCTGGCGGTCAGTCTCGTGGCTCTGTCTCCAAGAGCCACCTGGCGGTCAGTCTCGTGGCTCTGTCTCCAAGAGCCACCTGGCGGTCAGTCTCGTGGCTCTGTCTCCAAGAGCCACCTGGCGGTCAGTCTCGTGGCTCTGTCTCCAAGAGCCACCTGGCGGTCAGTCTCGTGGCTCTGTCTCCAAGAGCCACCTGGCGGTCAGTCTCGTGGCTCTGTCTCCAAGAGCCACCTGGCGGTCAGTCTCGTGGCTCTGACTTCAAGAGCCACCTGGCGGTCAGTCTCGTGGCTCTGACTTCAAGATCCACCTGGAGGTCAGTCTCGTGGCTCTGACTTCAAGAGCCACCTGGAGGTCAGTCTCGTGGCTCTGACTTCAAGAGCCACCTGGCGGTCAGTCTCGTGGCCCTGACTTCAAGAGCCACCTGGCGGTCAGTCTCGTGGCTCTGTCTTCAAGAGCCACCTGGCGGTCAGTCTCGTGGCTCTGTCTTCAAGAGCCACCTGGCGGTCAGTCTCATGGCTCTGTCTTCAAGAGCCACCTGGCGGTCAGTCTCGTGGCTCTGTCTTCAAGAGCCACCTGGCGGTCAGTCTCGTGGCTCTGTCTTCAAGAGCCACCTGGCGGTCAGTCTCGTGGCTCTGACTTCAAGAGTCACCTGGCGGTCAGTCTCGTGGCTCTGACTTCAAGAGTCACCTGGCGGTCAGTCTCGTGGCTCTGACTTCAAGAGTCACCTGGCGGTCAGTCTCGTGGCTCTGACTTCAAGAGCCACCTGGCGGTCAGTCTCGTGGCTCTGACTTCAAGAGCCACCTGGCGGTCAGTCTCGTGGCTCTGTCTTCAAGAGCCACCTGGCGGTCAGTCTCAATCCTCCGGCGAAGAGGATTATTAAATTCTGTGGACTAATAAAAGCTTACTGATATTGCTTCTCCAACACTTCACGTCAGAATATGAAGACAGTGTTGACTTAGAGGCATAGTTCAGGTGGGGAAGAGAGACGGAAGAGCACTATCAGTGAAAGCGCCAAGCTATTACGACTATATAGCACTGGGAAGAGGTCAGGATAAGAATGTGGGATGGGACGGGGGAGAAGGAATGGTGCGCAACCACTTGTGGACGGTCGGGGGATTGAACGCCGACCTGCATGAAGCGAGACCGTCGCTCTACCGTCCAGCCCAAGGAGTTGGACGACAGAGAGAACACAACATTGATCAGAGACGGTACAAGGTGTACAATATCCTTGTACATACACTGGTGGCTGTAAGGGTGAGGTAGCGCAAATAGTCCTTCAGTCTACGGGCTCACCATAGCCCGTGCTACTTGGAACTTTTTGTTCCAGGTAGCGAATCTTAAACAACAAAACAGTCCTTCAGCCTCATGGAAACAAGAGAATAACCCTTTCCCTCCCCTCGCCCTGAGAGAGTGAGTCGTGCTCCAGGAGTGAGTGGAGTGGGAGTAGTTTGGGCACAGAGGCAGACAACATAGCGTCTAAGTATTAGTTCTTTCCATATACAACACCCCTGTATATGTGAGTACTAATTCCCTCTTCACATGTCATTCAGCATTTCAGTTCTTTTTTATATACTCGAGAGTTCTTACATTCTTCCATTCACCTGGGCTCTAGGAGGCTCGAACCCTGGACCCCCACGTGTGGGAGGCAGAAGCTCGATGGACCGAGCTATTGAGTAGTCTTAGTGTTGTTACATTCTTGTACAGCCAGTAGCACGCGTGGCGCTGCAGGCATGTCCTTAATCCTGTGTTACCCGGAACATGACCCGCTTAATGGTTTAACAACCAGGTACTCATTCACTGCTGGGTAAACAGAGGCTACAGTTAAGGATTGTCGCCTAGTCAATCCTCCCCAGCCAGGACACGAACCCAGGTCAAATCGCTCGCAAAGCGCCGAGCGAGTGTGTTACCATTGCTGCCTGAATATGGATTATATAGCTAGGTTTTTTACTTGATTTAATAAACTGAACTTGTTAAACTACAAGACCCTTGAACATTAATTATAACTTTGTCTAGTGTAATGGTAGACTAGTCCCTCAATTTGCATATTCATTCCTGTTGTATTGATTAAATTGCCAATTACCTCTCCCAGAGTCATTTAATATTACACCTACGCATTCAAGACATTAACCTTCAGTGGGTCATACAATATCAATATCTCGGAGTGTGGATAGATTCTAAAATGACATTCAACAAGCAAGTTCAATATCTGAAGGAGAAAGCAAAATCACGACTAAATATAACGAGAGCAATCACAGGGCCCCGTCAAGGAACGGGACACAAAGTGTTAAGAATGTTTTACATACACGCCGTTCGTTCCCTAGTTGATTATGCAGCGCCTGCCTTACTCACTCTTTCTCCTGGTCAGTGGGCAAACGTTGAGGTTATTCAAAATGATGCATTGAGAATCATAACAGGAGTTCCCAGATGGACTAAAATACTGAACTTAAGACTAGAAACCAAGCTAACGTCGATTGAAATAAGGGTAAAAGGGATTGCTGCGTGCATGCTGACCAAGATATTGACTAGACCTAGAATCAGTTCCCTTAAAGATATAATCACTGGAGCACTAACTCTGGACAGAAGAGCCTCCAACAGCAGCAGGTGGACCCATTGTGTGATAAACACCATCAATACATTCGATATAACAAACACAGTCACTGAGAAGGGTGTCGACGAAATACATGCAGACTTTGTTATGCAAGCCCCTTGGGCATCTCCACCAGCAGACTTTAAGATTATGGTTATTGAAGGAAAAAGAACCCGACAAATCCTCATCTGCTACGTAACATTGCACAGATGCATATAGAAGCAAACATGGCATCCGACAGCTGCACATATTTCACAGATGGATCAGTAGACCAGCAGGGACAAGAAACCGGAGCTGCAGTTAAAGCAGGAAACTCTGTAAATAGTTGGAGACTCTCAAATGGGTGTTCAACTTTACAAACAGAGATGCTAGACATTCAAAAGGCTTTGGAACATGCTCTTGCTGAACACCGACAACATGTTATCATACATACAGATTCGAGAACCGCCATTGAAACCTTGCAACAAGAACACATACGTGATAACATCCATCTGATCACAAATGCCATATCATTAATGCAAACACTCAAACGACAAGGCCGACGGGTACTTATCAACTGGGTGCCAAGTCATGCGGGAATAATAGGAAATGACATTGCAGACGAAGCTGCAAAACTTGCAACTAAGAGAAGAAATGTAGACATTTACATACCACAGAGTTTATCACAGATTAAGAAAGTAATTAGAAACAGAGCAATGCAAAAGATGTACAGTGACCACAACACAGCAGTTGCAACATCAGGATCTGCGCGTTGGTACAAGAATTCAACCAACTACGAACCACTTAGTTTGATGAAAGGGAGCAGTAGAGCAACAGAAGTACACTTACATCGCATCAGGCTTGGATACCCATGTGCATGGGAAATAGGCTTACAGGTTCCGGAAGATGAGAGGAAATGTCAACACTGTGGAGAAATGCCAGACAGACCACTGGAACATTATCTAACACAGTGCACAGTTACAAACCCATTAAGATTTCAACTTAGATTCAACAGAGCAAAAGAAGTTGTTAAACACATATGGCAAAATCTTACTGAAGCGACCATACGAGTCATAAATACTCATACTCCGTCCAAGTAAAACAGAAACAAGCAACACTTAGTGGGCCAGCCAGAGGCTTAGGGCCCGCGCAGGAATATCCCTGAAAAAAATATTATTCAGAGTATCAATGATGCAGTGAACATTACATGAGTGGCCAAGAATAAGATAGAGTCCCGGCTCTATCCCCTCTCCCCAGCTCTGGGAATAAGGTGGTCAAGTGTAACACGAGCTTACATGCTAGGATACTGTCCTAAGTTTACCATCCAGGCCGCCCACCTGATACAGTGTAAACTTAGTAAGTTCTAGTTCCACAAGCACCAGCGGTGTTGTGATCTGTGTACTAGACACAAGATGGTGTCAGCATTAGTGTGTCAGTCACACTGAGACCATGGACCAAATTCACGAAGCCGTTACGCAAACACATACGAACCTGTCTATCTTTTCTCAATCTATGGCGGCTTTGTTTACAATTATTAAAAAGTTAATGAGCTGCGAAGCACCAGGAGGCTGTTTATAACAATAACAACAGTTGAGTGGGAAGTTTTCATGCTTGTAAACTGTTTAATAAATGTAACCAAAGCTGTCAAAGATTGCAGAAAGATATACACGTTCGTAAGTACTTGCGTAACGGCTTCGTGAATCCGGGTCCAGGTACAGAGGTACGAGGAGCAGCCGGATACGAGCCAGGTGGAGATACAAAGGTGTCATAAAGGTAGGCGCTGGTGTTAGGAGTAGTGGTTGGGTTGTGATAGAGTGATGAGTGGTTAACTTGTTAGATAATATGTTCATTGGGTGCTGGAGTCTCCCTGTATGGCAGGAAGGTTGGCCAGTGGGAGAATAGCTGATCGCTGAGAATTAGACGAGAGTGTTTGATGGGAAGGACTTGAGCTTTGTGTAGTCTCTTATTGTTGCTATATCTCTTCATCATTTTGGTTCTGCTGGCCAGGCTCTCTCTACTGATGGTATGGTTCTATAGTGACATTATGTCATACTTCATGGAGCCTTGTTTGTGTGTAAAGTCATATATATACATTGAAAGATAGGTTAACATCGTATCTATAAATTTAGAGCAAGGTTGACGGTCCCCAAGTGAGCATGCAAAGGCATAAACACACATATAAAAATGTTATTTAGGCAAAAGTACAAACAAGCAAACATAGTAAACAAGCAGATGGATGGACTGATGTGTAGACGTGTACCTGGCCTGAAGTCACTCATACACTCACAGCTTCCCGCATGATGTCACACCTGGCCTGAAGTCACTCATACACTCACACCTTCCCGCATGATGTCACACCTGGCCTGAAGTCACTCATACACTCACACCTTCCCGCATGATGTCACACCTGGCCTGAAGTCACTCATACACTCACACCTTCCCGCATGATGTCACACCTGGCCTGAAGTCACTCATACACTCACACCTTCCCGCATGATGTCACACCTGGCCTGAAGTCACTCATACACTCACACCTTCCCGCATGATGTCACACTCAAATTAAAAGACTTGCAGGTAAATGAGATAAAAAAAAAATAATGAAATTAAGTAAAGAAATCTAAACAATTACAATTATTACGTGGTGAAAACAACAGCAACAAATTGTAACAAAACATATAATATTTTTGTTGTTATATAATAATCAAATTACAGAGTAAAGAGAAGAAATACTTTAGTTTGATATATTTTACAGGACAGATGCTTTATTAGTTTAGTATAGCAGTACAGTAATTAATGTTCAATAGCAGCAAAACACAGGTTGACATTTAGGAAATAAGGTAGATCGCATTTGAGTTGATTTGGTAGTTGTTAACTCAGTGTCGGGAAAGTTGTTGATAAAGAAGTTGGTTGATTTTTAACTCTTGTGGTAACTAGTCACCATGATCTTTGTTCAGGAGTAGAAGGGGTAGCTCATATCAAGAGGATAACAGCAGCAGCATATGCCAGGTTGGCTAACATAAGAACGGC
The DNA here is from genome assembly GCF_020424385.1 of Procambarus clarkii. Lineage (NCBI taxonomy): Eukaryota > Metazoa > Arthropoda > Malacostraca > Decapoda > Cambaridae > Procambarus > Procambarus clarkii. The sequence continues at coordinate 1,979,733 of NC_059602.1, forward strand.
CTTTAGAAACTTGTGTAAGGAATCTTTCAGAACATTATATACCACATATGTCAGACCAATCTTGGAGTATGCGGTTCCAGCATGGAGTCCATATCTAGTCAAGAATAAGACTAAACTAGAACAGGTTCAAAGGTTTGCCACCAGATTAGTACCCGAGCTGAGAGGTATGAGCTACGAGGAGAGACTACGGGAATTAAACCTCACTTCGTTAGAAGACAGAAGAGTTAGGGGGGGACATAATCACCACATTCAAGATTATCAAGGGAATTGACAGGGTTGATAAAGACAGGCTATTTAACACAAGGGGCACACGCACTAGGGGACACAGGTGGAAACTGAGTGCCCAAATGAGCCGCAGAGATATTAGAAAGAACTTTTTTAGTGTCCGAGTGGTTGACAAATGGAATGCATTAGGAAGTGATGTGGTGGAGGCTGACTCCATACACAGTTTCAAGTGTAGATATGATAGAGCCCAATAGGCTCAGAAACCTGTACACCTGTTGATTGACAGTTGAGAGGCGGGACCAAAGAGCCAGAGCTCAACCCCCGCAACCACAATTAGGTGAGTACATATCCCTAGAAGCCCGTAGCAGCTGTCTAACTTCCAGGTACCTATTTACTGCTAGGTGAACAACCTTATCAGGGTGAAAGAAACTCTGCTTATTTGTTCCTGCATCGTCCGAGAATCGAACCCCGGGCCTTTAGGACTACGACCCCGAACACTCTCCACTCCACAGGCACTGTTCACGGGCCCCCCTGGTGCTGTCTGTGCGTGTGAGCACGTGTTTGCGCGCGCGTGTTTGTGTCTCAAACATTTTTTGCAGTTCAGTATGTAATTTAAGTTTGTAGTTGATTGAACTTCTTTCTGGCATATATTTGGCTACTTTGTGTCTCATATTCCTCTAGGTATTCCTCGTTGTTCTGCTGTTTCTTGCTTCAAACATTGCTTCTTTGTTTACATTTCCATTCACAATTTTTATTCCTGTATATGTCCTCCCTCTTCCACCTCTCCAGGGGCCAGATTCACGAAAGCACTTACGCAAGCACTTACGAACCTGTACATCTTTTCTCAATCTTTGGCGGCTTTGTTTACAATTATTAAACAGTTAATGAGCTCCGAAGCACCAGGAGGCTGTTTATAACAATAACAACAGTTGAAAGGGAAGTTTTCATGCTTGTAAAATGTTTAATAAATGTAACCAAAGCCGTCAAAGATTGAGGAAAGATGTACACGTTCGTAAGTGCTTGCGTAAGTGCTTTCGTGAATCTGGCCCCAGCTCTTTAGGAGACCTCAGGCCACACCTGCGTCCCCTTACTGCCACCCTCAATAAAACACCCGAAACAGGAAATCTCCCAGAATTCTGGAAAAAGGCAAACGTAGTCCCAGTATTCAAGGAAAGGGGACAGACAGGTGGGGTGTTATGGCCTCTGACCTCTGCGGATGGTTCCTCTGCTTTTGCCGTTGTAAAAGAGATATAAATGCGGCCTGGCCAACTACAATAGTCTGGGGTAAAAAGAGTCAACCACTTAACAGGCAAAGCACTATACTTAAAGTAAGGGGTAACAAAGGAACTTACAACCATATAAATGAAATACAGGTAACTAGAAATCACTAGAATTATTGCAACAAGATATATATAATGAGGTAAATAACTCCTATGAACACTTATGACTTGATTAATTAATAAATGAATAGGTGGGTATGCAAATAATGGTCTAACCAGGCAGTTAGCAATGTACACTGAACTACCCACCAAACACACACCGAAACTACGACGTTGGTACAACGTTCGAGCAAGTTTTAACACCACCTAACCAGTTATAACAACCAATATAGCAAGTTGTAACAACGTTCTAATACGTCATAAACACGTTAAGCCAAGATGTAACAACTTTATTTCAAGTTGTAACAAGCGGAAAATAGAGACAGTTTCGGTTTGTGTTTCCAGGGTAAACAGCCACTTTTGACTTGGCTCACAATTACAGGTCCACCTCAGACACCGTCACCCACGCTACTGGCGTGGCAAGAGCCTGCTGGGCATGATGGCGTTTACAAGTTACCAATATATTCTACACCAGAATACTCTCAGAAACTCTGCTAGCCGAGAGCAATACTTACAAAGAATATTATAAATCATAGTAAATATATGTTATCACTAATAACGTGTAATTTATAAAATGGACATACAAGGACAAAGAATAGTTATAGGGGTGAATCAGTGACGCTGTGTTGCATACACTGCGCTCATCAATGGGAACATTGATGAGTCATCTCATTGATGAGATAGGGGGGGACATTGATATGCCCCCCCCCCACGTGAATAATCATGCAATAGCATCAACAAAAATATCTCATACAAGCACACTACAGCATGCTACATTTAACTCAAACCTAATATACTAAAAAAAACAATAAGGAGGATAATGTTAATCTCTCAATAACTGAGGAAAGACTAAGGAACATTAAATTCTTTATCGTGATAAATGTCAGAATCAAGTATCATTGATTTATAACAGGAGACACTAGATTGATTACAGGCCAGTGTCACGGACAGGTATTTTCCATAAAGTGGTGGAAAGAGTAATCAGGTTGAGAACAGTGGAACACTCGCAGAGGATACACTTTGTATCCAAACCACAGCATGGATTTAGAAGGGAAAAGTCGTCGTGTATGACAAACTTGATCGAGTTGTATGACAAGGTCACTAGGATACAACGGGAAAGAGATGGCTGGGTGAATTGCATTTTCCCTGACTGTCAAAATGCCTTTGATAATGTTCTTCACGAAAGATGCAACACAGAACTAAAATTGTAGTTAATTATATCATAACTTTGATAAGAACTTTGTTTTTAAAGTTCATGAAATCTTGTAAAGACCTTTTTTATTTTGTAACAAATTTAAATATTGGGCAACAAAAGCATGGTTATGCCAACAAAAACATTAGTTTTAGCGAGAAAAACATTTCTTATTGCAACAAAACATTGGCTATAGCAAGAAAAACTTTGGATACACCAACAGAAACATTTGTTATTGCAACAATTATTATTGCAAAGAAAACATTTGTTATTTAAACAAAACATTTGTTATTGAAACATTTGTTATTTACCTGCTTGATGGGGTTAAACAAAACATCTGTTATTTAAAACGTTTGTTATTGAAACAAAATATTTGTTATTACAACATAAATGTTTGTTATTGGAATAGAAACAATTGTTAGATCTACGAAAACAGAACAGAAATTCCAACTAATTTCTGTTGTAAGTTAGATCTAATTTCAACAGAAACATATATTTTTGCAGCAAATATTTGTAATTACAACAAAATCTTTTTATTGAATATATTCACTGAGACAAGTAAAGTCAGTTCACCCGGGAAACTGCGTGGCCGCGCGGTCTCGCTCCGAGACAGTTAGTCACTTCTGAGGCGCTGATGTTCACAGGTTAGGTGAGGTCAGGGTGGGTCAGGTCACCAGGGTGGGTCAGGTCACCAGGGTGGGTCAGGTCACCAGGGTGGGTCAGGTCACCAGGGTGGGTCAGGTCACCAGGGTGGGTCAGGTCACTTGACACGACCTGACCTGACCTTGCTAAGCTGATAGTTGCAGACGGTGGTTTTGTCTTTCCATCAGACAAGTCCCTGTCTGAGTATGAGAGCAAGATAGCCGAGGGCTATCGCCAAAAGGTGGAGTTTAGCTCCTGGTTCCCCCCCCCCCCCCCCTTAAATACTCAAGCAGTTGTACATAGTGATATAGAGGATCCTCACTTTGTATTTAGGATTCAGTAGTTTTATCTGTATAGTAAAACAGATACTACACAGGCCTGTCAAGGCCGGTGAGGGGAGGGGGATAGGCTTTGCTTACCAGCTGTACGCCGGCCCATCTCTAACCAACTTACTCAAGGACCAGTGTGAGTTGAGTCTTTGGTGATGTATTGTGAGTTCCTAAATTATATGTTGTGAAATTCCAGAGGCAGTCCCTTATCTGTCTCTCAATATCCTGGATGGTGACTCTGATTTTGAATTAGTATTGATCGTGGTAAAGTCAAGGGAAAGTAATTGTCTATTGTCATGTCACGCGTCGTCGCTCACCTTTGGCCTTGTGTGACGGGAGTTACAGGCAAACAACGGGGGTACATGTTAATAAAAGTGTAGTAACTCCTCGCCGCGGGTCTTCGGTCCCTCTACCCGGGTACCACCGTTCACCCAGGGAGCTCTCCAAGTCTTGCCTCAAGTCCGGTCTCCGTCTACTGTTTGATCATGGACCCGAGGAGGTAGAGGAGAAGGCCCAGCTCACACTGCAGGTCCTCGACTCTGCCGCGTGAAGCACCCCCACCGGGCCTGCCCTCCTGGACGCGACAATGAATGAATGCAGGACCCTCCAGCCTTACCTGAAATATTTTATCTTTTCGCTGGTCGCCAGCTGGTAATTTGTCTCAGCGTTCCGGCAACGCTCTAGTTCGAAGATACAGTGTTACCACGCAGGGTTCACCTCTATTACTGTTAATGTTAGTGTGGTGCTATATAGTATCATTTTTCCGTAATACTGCTCATGTGAGATGAAGGGCTCACAGAAAATCGTAAGTAAAATTAATCAGTTGAGCAGGTTTAAAGGTGGTCACAGCTCCCTTTGTGCAGCTTCTGTTGTCGAAGACACAGTCCTCCCGGCTCTGCCACACGCGCCACTCACTGACTTCACCAGGTACCAGATAATAGACTCGTGCCGTCCTACATCCTAATCTACTCCTACGATATCAATAGATGCACTAACAAATATCTATATATATTACTAGCCCTATCTCGCCTAAATAGCATGGGAAAATGGGAGGGAAAATTGATCTACCTTAACATGCCCTGCCCTCAGACGCCTGGACTCCGATGGCCATAGTGGGCCACGGTTCGTGGGTCGCTCCTCGGCGTTCGGGTCGCATGTCATAGGTCCTCAGGGGTCGTGAAGCTGCGCGTCGTCGCCGTTCTCATTCCCGAATTTGCAGTTCTTCCAAGCTGGCCCGGCCAATGGTCACTGCGCTCGTCGTCTCCTTCACTGAGACCAGATACTCACAGTTCCAGACGCGATGTATCCCTTCCGAGTTCTCAGTGGACGTGACCTGATCACAACTGCTCAGAATACGTCGGGGATACGTCGGGGTTCCGCTGGAGGAGAGCCACTCACTGCTCCCGTCGCGTTTCCTCTCCCGACTTCACTCAGGACTCACAGCTCACAGTCCTTGGCGCCCTTTCACTGCTTGAATTAGGCTTCTCTGTGCTCCTCACGAGTACCATAGTCCTCTATAGTCACGATTGGATGTGTCCGTCTGAGTAAATCCACTGGGTGAGGCTCCTATACCTCCGAACTCGGGAGCTCACTGACGCGCATCCGCTCTCGAAGTGCCATGAGTCTCTGACTGCCTGGGGCTCTGCAAGACTTCAGACTCTCCTGCCCGGTGACGTCACAGACCTTGGGGCGGGCTCTCATTGGTCAAACATGTCACATGACCTCTGCCAGCCAATCATCAGACGGCTGGCGCCGTCAACTTTTGGCGCAATTTTGGCCAGCCTGTCGCCATCATGTAGGTATTAAGGGCGTAAGCCTTCTTGTGAGGGTAATTCCTTTCCCGTTTTTTCTCCTCAAATAGGTATTCATGCTAGGCGTCACCTATTTCAAACGACTCCCTGTACCTCAAGGAATCTACAGGATGTAGTAATATTACTCTTCTTGCAAGATAAGGGAAGATATTGGAGAGGGCACTGTAACACCATCTATATTATCGAATCATGAATATCTATAATGAATAATCTCTTGAGTTATTTTTAAATGTCTTTAAATCTGATAACCTAAGACCTTGGATGCCTTTCAAAACTTATGATAAAGAGTACTTACGAAAAATTCAGAGCTCATTATTAATTGTTATGCTTCACATGGTTGTTTAGTTTCTTAACGGTTAACATCGATTATAGTAACTGTTGAGAAGAGACGAGCTTAAATGCTTGTCTGGTGAATTTATGAATGGTTGATGGCAGCTCTACATTTATCTACTCTAACTCTATCTACCCTAACTCAAGCTTTAACTCTTTATTATTATACTCATTATACCCATCTGTCTTTCTTTCGTCTGTATTTTTAAGTCTACCCTTCACCCCATTTTCTCTCTAGACTTCCCTTTTTACTGACTTCTCTCCCTCATTTTCACTGACTTCTCTCCCTCAAAAAAATTTGTTAGATCTACAAAACATTTTTTTAGATCTAGAAAACATTTTTTACATCTACAAAAACTTTTTTCGATCTACAAAACATTTTTTTAGATCTACAAAAACATTTTTTTAGATCAATAAAACATTTTTTTTAGATCTACAAAATATTTTTTACATCTACAAAAACATTTTTTTCGATCTACAAAACATTTTTTTAGATCTACAAAAACATTTTTTTAAATCTACAAAAACATTTTTTTAGATCAATAAAACATTTTTTTTAGATCTACAAAATATTTTTTACATCTACAAAAACATTTTTTTCGATCTACAAAAACATTTTTTTAAATCTACAAAAACATTTTTTTAGATCTACAAAAACATTTTTTTCGATCAATAAAACATTTTTTTAAATCTACAAAACACTTTTTACATCTACAAAAACTTTTTTCGATCTATAAAACATTTTTTTAAATCTACAAAAAAATTTTTACAACTACAAAAACATCTGTTATGGCAACGGGAACATTTGTTATTGCAACAAAAGATTTCTTATGGCAGTAAACATATTAGTTATACCAACAAAATTAATTGTTATGACAAAAAATATTTTTTATAGCAACAAAAGCATTTGTTATAGCAAAAAAAAAAATAATTAAGGCGACAAAAACATTTATGGCCACAAACTCATTTGTTATGGCAACAACAACATTTGTTAGAGCAGCAAAAACATTGATGGCAACAACGTCATTTATTTTGACAAAACATTTGTTAGATCAATAAAACATTTGTTAGATCAATAAAACATTTGTTAGATCAATAAAACCATTTTATCGGGCAATGTAAATATATTTTTGTAGCAACAATATTTATTATTGCAAGAAAAGTGTTTGTTATCGCAACAAAACTATTGGTTATATATCAACAAAAACATAGATTATATCAAAACACGTTATCGCAACAAAACCTGCTATTACAGCTAAAACATTGGTTATATCAACAAAAACATTGGTTATAAAAATCATTAGTTATAGCAAAAAATAACATTTGCTAGTGCTAAAAAAACTTTATTTCCAGAAAAATATTGCAATACATTTTTTATTATTGCTACAAAACCATTTGTTATTGCAACAATAAAAACACAAGTTATAACAAAAAAAATTGGTAATTTGCATCAAAAACATTGGTTATAGCAACAGAACATTGGTAATAGGAACAAAATCATTTGTTATTGATATGTTCAGTATCTTGCACTCTATCAGTACACAATAAAGAATAACTGGCCTCAGGCTCGGTATTTGACCAAGCTTTACTTTCCAGAACAATGACGTAAACCTGGACATAACCTTATTAATCGCATTGGTCAAAACACCCACAATTTAAACAAATTGGTCAAAAAAACATAATCAAGTTGGACAAAACCTCGTAATTTAATCAAGTTGGACAAAAACCTCGTAATTTAATCAAGTTGGACAAAAACCTCGTAATTTAATCAAGTTGGACAAAAACCTCGTAATTTAATCAAGTTGGACAAAAACCTCGTAATTTAATCAAGTTGGACAAAACCTCGTAATTTAATCAAGTTGGACCAAAACCTCGTAATTTAATCAAGTTGGACAAAACCTCGTAATTTAATCAAGTTGGACAAAACCTCGTAATTTAATCAAGTTAGACAAAACCTCGTAATTTAATCAAGTTGGACAAAACCTCGTAATTTAATCAAGTTGGACAAAAACCTGTAATTTAATCAAGTTGGACAAAAACCTCGTAATTTAATCAAGTTGGACAAAAATTCCATAATTTAATGAAATTAGATGAAAGTTTTAAAAGTGGTTAAAATAATAAATAAGTGGGAAAAGTGTTGTGAGAGCGTAGAGTTGTAAGGTGGTGGTGGTGGAAGACCAGGTGACAGGTTGGGTGGCGGCGGTGACGCCAGCACGCCTGGTAATGATTTTATGTCACCTGGGGCGGCCAGGGGAGGGGGAGAGGGGGGGGCGTGTCACCTGTCATGTCTGCCGGACAAACTGGCCTCCGACGTTTTTACCCGGCGGCTTGTCTTGTGGCAGCTAGTGACAGGTGTGGACAGTTTCTGTCATGCGCGCGCACACACACACACACACACACACACACACACACACACACACACACACACACACACACACACACACACACACACACATACACACATACACACACACACACATATATATACACATATTCCTAAATTACAACATAGTCGTATGAGAAGAAAAATGTCGGTGACGACCAAGTAACAAGACTGGAAACTAGAGGATTATATATAGAAAACGACAATGAAATCTGCGAGGTACTGAACGCCAGTTTCTATGGAATGTTCACAACCAAGCCTGAGCAGCTCCCATTGGTAGGAGATGACCCAAGATGAGAGACTAACAGACATTGCGGTGACAGCAGAGGACGTAATGAAACGGCTAACACTGGATGAAGCTAAAGCAGTTGGACCAGACAATGTATCACCGTGGATACTAAAAGAGGCAGTGCAGGCCCTCAGCTTGCCACTGGCAAGGATCTATAATGAATCGCGAAGGGAGAGTTACCTAGTTGCTGGAAGAAGGGTAATGTGGTACCAATTTTCAAGAAAGGAGATAGGGAAGAGGTACTTTACTACAGACCAGGATCACTGACAAGCATCCCCTTGTAAAGAATATCTAGATTAAGACTGGTTACATAGAGAAAATTAGGTATGTAAACAAACCTAACATGAGGTCAGAGAAGGTAAATCATGCCATACAAACCTTCTGAAACTCTGTGATAAAGTAACAAGAATAAGGCAGGACAGGGAAGGATGGGCAGACTGCTATTCAAACTTGAGAGACAGGCGGGAGTAAGCGGAAAAGCCCAGGCTTCGGTGAGGAATTACCTAACAGGAAGGAGCCAGAGAGTAACAGTCAGGGGCGAGAAGTCAGACTAGCGAAAAGTAACGAGTGGAGTACCTCAAGAATCGGTGCTGGGACCAGTTCTGTTATACGTGAACGGCATGTCTACAGAAGTCGAGTCCTATATGTCGATATTCGCGGATGACACGAAATTAATGAGACCAGCTGTGGCAGATGAGGACTGTAGAATCCTCCAACAGGTATGAAGAAACAGCAGAGTTGGTCACAGATATAGCTAGTAGAGTTCAACAGGAGCAAGTGTAAAGTTATGGAAATTGGACTAGGTGACTGGAGACCAAAGGATCAGTACACAATGAAGGGGAACGGCCTACCTGTCACGATTCGAGAAAGAGACTTGGGAGTGGACGTATCACCTGATCTAACTCCTGAGGCACATAAAATCGGATTACGACAGCAACGTACTCTTTGCTAGCAAAAGTTAGAACGTCATTCAGACACCTAAAGCCTAACCTAAAGAAAAAAAATGTTAGGTTAAAGCCTAATCCAAAGAAACCTAAGGAAACATCCCTAAGCGGTTATGACAGATGTCTGGGAATCACCATCTTGAGAGTTGAAGTCACTCCATTACCTCAAAATGATATTTAATGATTTATCACGTCATTGTGAATTCACTGCGCAATAGTTTATAAATATAATATAAACTATAGCGTATACTGGTCGCTTTAATAGCGATATTAAACCAATCTGCTCTTCACATTTGTGGTGTATATTATTGTTATAAAGAAGTGAACGGATAATTAGTGTGGGGCTCCTCGGACGCGCTCTCGTATATTTTAACGTTGAACCAATTACTGTGTCGAGTGTTGTGTTTGGGGAGAGTGGTGGTGCTCAGTCCACCGTGCCCAACTGACCCGGTCATACTGTATAGCTCCATTTTGTCTCTAGTTACTCCAACACCCGCCTTTCCTTCCCCCCAAAACACTTTATCTAACACCCTTTATTCCTTACTTCTTCCCATTATCTTTCCTCACCCTTACATCTCTCTCCCGCTCTCTCTCTCTCTATCAACACTTTAATGCGCTTCTCCTCTCCTCCATCTTTCCCTCTTATCTATCTATTCCTCCTTTTTTTAACTCCTTTTCTGCCTTTATCTAGTCTCCCGTCTCTCCGCTCATCCCTTTTATCTACTAACCCTTACACCCGTCTTCAGGTCAAGAGTGTGAACGTCACAGGGATGGGATCACCCTTCCCAGGCTCTAAGTGGCTGGCTAAGGTGAAGGAACCTTAGCCAGGTTCCTGGGGCTTGACAGCTGAGTGGACAGCGCTTGGGATTCGTAGTCCTGAGGTTCCGGGTTCGATCCCCGGTGGAGGCGGAAACAAATGGGCAGATGGTCCTTCACTCTGATGCAACTGTTCATATAGCAGTATATAGGTATCTCGGAGTTAGACAGCTGCTACGGGCTGCTTCCTGGGGGTGTGTAACAAAAAAGGAGGCCTGGTCGAGGACCGGGCCGAGTGGACGCTAAGCCCCGAAATCATCTCAAGATAACCTCAAGATAAGGTGACCCCAGTGTCACCTGGCCAAGGTGAAGGCACGCGTAGCATCAGCATGCACCAGCCTCCTACACACAGGCCACACAAATGACAGGAACACGAGGTGAGAGGCTTAAGAAACATGGCTAAATAATAAGTAAACATAACTATTGTTATTATAACTATATACACTATGGTTCATAGCTGTATATCCCCCCCCCACCCGTGTACTGCCCCAGCCACCACCTCTTATACTCTTATTGCTCTTATACTCACACTACTCTTATACCCACACCTGCTCTTATACCCACACCTGCTCTTATACCCACACCTGCTCTTATACCCACACCTGCTCTTATACCCACACCTGCTCCTATACCCACACCTGCTCCTATACCCACACCTGCTCCTATACCTGCTCATCCATGTCCTGTCCAGTACTGAGAGCTGCCACTTGCTGACGTCTCTTTCATCCAACCTGTTCAAACCACTTCCGCTCAAGACGTGATCCTGTGCTCGCTCACCCACCAGGCCAGACAATTACACCGTCTCAAGGTACACCTCTCCGCTCACCTCTGAGGCGCCGCTACCAGGGACTCTTCTCGAGTCCCTGGCAGCCTCCTGGCCTTCCCTGACCGGAGACCTGGAGGGCAAGGACCTCCCCTGTGTGGCCGACACAGCCACACAGGGACTCTAATCGATTTGCCACACATAATAACCTCCTCTAAAAAGCTTCATACACTGCTTTCGCCGCCAGACTTCTAGACTTGTAACTAAATATACACAGTATTGAAACACCGCGGGGTGGCTTTGAACCTTCACTAGGAAGTGAACTCTTCTATTGACCACTTTTCTGTGGATTTCTCGTTTCTGTTGACCTTGTTCTATCGAACTCCCCCCCCCCACGTCCCATCCCAAATCTGTATCCTGATCCCTTTCAAGGGCCATGTAGTCGTAATGGTTTGGCATTTTGCTATGATAATTTCCCTTCCCCTCCTTCCTTTTCTGTAGAGGAAAGCCCCCCCCCCCCCCTTGGAGGTCCGTCCCCCTCGCCCCCCCCCCCCAGCAGCTCAGTTACCCCCCACGTATCACCGATGGAGTAGTTTGTCTCAAAAGTTTATTCCCCCTCCCCCCCTTCCCCCCATCACGGAAATGAGTGCGACCATCTTGGCTCTCTCCTCAGAGCTCATTTGCCACTTCTTCCACTTGAGAAAGTTTGAACACTGAAACCGTAGCGCCTTGGTTGTCTTGTGTGTTCCCGGCAAGAATGTCGTTTGATATTATTGTTTCAGGTGTTTTATCCACAATTTACGCTTATTTGAACGTAATTATGCGGACAGTGATCTTGTTCTCTGGTGTCATTGATATATTGGAACGATTTTTTTCAGATCGGTGCCGGGTGCTGGCACGGTGCCCGACTGTGATGATTTATAGAAAAATTTTCTCCAGGGTTGACTAAGCTCTTCCTTACACTCCTCTAAAGCCACGACAAACATTACCTCGGGGCTTAGTTATTTTATTTTAGAATTTCAATTTCTTCTTTAATGGGTGTTTCGTTTACTTTATTAGCATGCTGTTTAAATTATATTATCTTCGTGCTTGTATTCAAGCTCCAAGATAATATAATCGTCTTATGAACAAATTCACAAGGGGCGTGACGAGGATTCGAACCTGCGTCCGAGAGCATCACGGACGCTGCCTTAATCGACTGAGCTACGACTGAGCAAATCCTTGTGGATTTGTTCATTTGATGCATCACGCAATTGTGATTTTTGTGTGTAATAATCTTCTTATACTCACCGTATCGAACCCAGACGATATTGCCTAGGTTCGATATTGCCTGGGAGGGTTAACTCCGGAGCTGGAGCCCCTGAGGGCAGTTCGTTCTTGCCTTCAACCTCGTTTTGACGGTTCCTACGACGGCGCTGGACCCAATCGTATCGGCGTTTGCCTTTTCATTGGAGACTTTCGGCGCGGTGGAGAGGGGAAGACCTCCTGCATGGGTAACAGCTTCTTCCCCGTATCAACCTACCTCTGGCTTTGCGCCCTGGAGAAGCCACTCCAGACCAACAACCAGAGCGCTACTCCATAGTCTCCTGAGACTGATGGATGGCTACATGTATTCAAGTTGTTCTCCAGACACCTGTTGTCAGCTACTTATTTTTTGTACTCAGGTGGGTACAGGAATACTCAAGTGGGTACAGGAGTACTCAGGTGGGTACAGGAGTACTCAGGTGGGTACAGGAGTACTCAAGTGGGTACAGGAGTACTCAGGTGGGTACAGGAGTACTCAGGTGGGTACAGGAGTACTCAGGTGGGTACAGGAGTACTCAGGTGGGTACAGGAGTACTCAGGTGGGTACAGGAGTACTCAGGTGGGTACAGGAGTACTCAGGTGGGTACAGGAGTACTCAGGTGGGTACAGGAGTACTCAGGTGGGTACAGGAGTACTCAGGTGGGTACAGGAGTACTCAGGTGGGTACAGGAGTACTCAGGTGGGTACAGGAGTACTCAGGTGGGTACAGGAGTACTCAGGTGGGTACAGGAGTACTCAGGTGGGTACAGGAGTACTCAGGTGGGTACAGGAGTACTCAGGTGGGTACAGGAGTACTCAGGTGGGTACAGGTGTTGGAAATTTCCAACACTAAATACAACCCTGTTGTATTCTCATTAATTATTACTAATTCTACTAATCATTGTAGTGAGTAAAATTAACCCAACGTAGAGTTCGCATGTACTAATAATTACATCTGTACAATAAGGCTAGAATTCTTACGTCACCCGACGCCAGTATTGCGTCAGATTCCATTGTAATAAACACATTTATATCCAATGTGTCTGAGAATTGAATTTGATTCTCTATAAACAACGGTGTTCTGTGTGATAATTAATTACAGATAAACTGATCCCTAACTAAAGCCAAATAGAGCGTTTATAGTTATAACTGTTATCTAGTAGTAAATTTAACGTCACGCGTGAATGCCCTGGAGAGACTTTAATTCCTCTCCATTGTTTGTTTACTATCATAAAACTGGTGAATAATAATATTTAACTCCTCTAAATAATAAACTCGTCCTAACCCGTGCATTTCAATCACGACTGTGAGAAATGATAATATTCACAATAAATAATTTGAGTAAAAAACACGGGACGTGGAGCGGGGCGGAGGAGACGCCAGTCTGCACGAGGTGATGCATACGTGAGCACACGTGACAACACGCTCACGACGAGACGCCATTACCCAGCCACCAGGGTAGACGCCATCAAGACCTCTAGAAGAAAGTCGCCACTGTGAGGTGTGAAGAACCTTTGCAGAAAATACCTTCACTGGTGTCAGTGTCATTCACGGAACCTGTTAAATTTGGTTCTATGTAACTCCACGTGACCGGCCAGTGAAGCGCGTCAGTATCTAGGATAGGCTAGACCGGAGCCTAGGACGCGAATTTCGGCAAGCCTTGACTTACACAGTGCCCATATTAGCTAAGTATCCTTATCCTTATTTGATGCATCTTATAGGGGGTAGGTTTATAGCTGGGTAGCTTGTCGTGACGCCGTGCGACAATAAAAAACTACAGGTTATTATTTTTCTGATGTTTAATCTCGTTTTCTTGAATATAGATTTCTAGTAGTTTAATTTGTTACTACTGAAACCAATTTGATTTACAGCGTGTGTGAAGAATTCTCCGAGCTGTCATTTCCCATGTTAATCAACTCCCAGTGTTCCATGACGAGTCCAGGGGAATCAGAAGATGAGTCGTAACTAACTTCTCGGGAATCGTCATTAAGCTAAGATTCCTTTGTATTCCTTGATTATTATCTGTAATCTTTTACATGCAGAACTCTGTACATTGGATTAACATGTGTTTATTATGATTATTATTATTCATGTTCATAATCTATGTTCTCATTAATGATAACGGTAATAATTTCATAAATATTCATTGGATTAGATTATTATACATTGGACTGGTGAACGAACTACACTAGTTCCTGGACGTATTGAGTTCCAGTAATACCCCCCCCCCCCAATGTAGGTGTTTGAGGCTTTGATTCATTTAATTATACAGCCCATTAATTATTTCAGTGATCATATTCTCTAGTATTTTATCCATAGTTACTGGTTCATCTAGGAATTTTCTAATGATCATATTTTCTCAGTTTCCCTCTTTACTATAAAAGCGGGTGGTCCTTTGTAATTGATTTTACTATATTAATATTTAAATAATTAGAGTCAAGCCCCAAATGTCCCACAACAGGAGTACTCAGGTGGGTACGACTGCTGACTCCTGTTAGCAGGCTGAGAGTACCTTTGGAATGTACCAGTCGGAATACCGTTGGAATAACGTTGAAATACGACCGTTAGAATTCTCACCGTTCTCACCGTAGAATAATTACCGTTAGAATAAGACCCACCAATCGTTTAACAACCAGGTGCCCAATCACTGCGTCGTGAACAGAGGCGTACAGTTAAGGATTGGCGCCTATTCGATCCTTCCCGGCCAGGATACGAACCCAGGCCAAAGCGCTCGCGAAGCGCGAGGCGAGTGTCATACCACTTCACCGACTGCTTTTCTCTGGTTCGATATATATCTCTAAGAACACTTTTAAATTTGTCTTCACTTTCCTCACGATCCGTTCATCCTCTTGGACTGGTGGGTGCAACGACGGCCTTGCGTCTTGCTGGTCCGCGCTCGATCTCCGATGGTGCAAGTGGTTGGGCACACTTTCTCCATTTCGACTTCAGTTTTTGATCACTGTTCTATAGATTTACCATAACATCTCGTGAACAGACAGTGAAGAATGACAATCCTCAGCATCTGTAATCATCCATTATGATCACAGCCTAAAACTTACAATCTCATGGTAAGACTTTGTTTACATAGATTACACAGTTTGCGGACTTTAAGACGTTGCAGCCTAAAGGTTATTATTGTTATAAACAATCTCGTAAAGCTTTGGAGATCATAAAGTGTTTAATAAATCAAACGTAAGACGCCATGACTGAGGTAAGATGTACAGGGGGTCGTAAATGGATAGTTAAGTGTTTGATGAAGCATGTTCACGGTGTTGAAAGTATCCAGTCAAGTTAGAACTCGTAAATTCATTCAAATTTGAACAAATGTAGTGGAGAGAGTTGTGGGACACAGGCAGGGAAGGGCAGGCACCGTCACTGTCACTCACTGACAGACGAGTGAGTGACAGCGAGGACCACCACTAACAGACGAGTGAGTGACAGCGAGGACCACCCCTGACAGACAAGGCAGTGACAGCGAGGACCACCACTGACAGACAAGGCAGTGACAGCGAGGACCACCACTGACAGACAAGGCAGTGACAGCGAGGACCACCACTAACAGACGAGTGAGTGACAGCGAGGACCATCACTAACAGACGAGTGAGTGACAGCGAGGACCACCACTGACAGACAAGGCAGTGACAGGAAGCAGGTGTTAACAGACATAGACAAGTAGGCCTATACCTTAAAGTGTCATATATTGTCATATATTACTATAAACCCCTGACTTATAAGACTTATAACTTTACTCCGCCACCAGCTGACCACTAAACAAACGGCCAGAATTTTCATAAGACATATTTTGTTTTATATATTTTTGTTTTGTTTTTGACTTCAGAGGAGCAGATGACTGATGATGCATCAGCAGTCAGCAGACGATACAGTCTGCGCTGACTCTTCCTCTCCCGCAGCTTAGGTTAAGAACATAAGAACACAAGAAGAAAGGTAACTGCAGAAGGCCTATTGGCCCATACGAGGCTGCTCCTATTGGCCCATACGAGGCTGCTCCTATTGGACCATACGAGGCTGCTCCTATTGGACCATACGAGGCTGCTCCTATTGGACCATACGAGGCTGCTCCTATTGGACCATACGAGGCTGCTCCTATTGGACCATACGAGGCTGCTCCTATTGGACCATACGAGGCTGCTCCTATTGGACCATACGAGGCTGCTCCTATTGGACAATACGAGGCTGCCCCTATTGGACCATACGAGGCTGCTCCTATTGGCCCATACGAGGCTGCTCCTATTGGCCCATACGAGGCTGCTCCTATTGGACCATACGAGGCTGCTCCTATTGGCCCATACGAGGCTGCTCCTATTGGCCCATACGAGGCTGCTCCTATTGGCCCATACGAGGCTGCTCCTATTGGACCATACGAGGCTGCTCCTATTGGACCATACGAGGCTGCCCCTATTGGACCATACGAGGCTGCTCCTATTGGACCATACGAAGCTCCTCCTATTGGACCATACGAGGCTGCTCCTATTGGCCCATACGAGGCTGCTCCTATTGGACCATACGAGGCTGCTCCTATTGGACAATAGGACACCAGTCGGTCAGGTGAAGTCACAGTGAGAGGTTGTGTTAACCGGAGCTCCTGAGTGTTGTTATATTATCATAGCAATATGGAAGTTGTAGTGAAGGACCTGGTGACTCTAGTGGGAGCCCTGAGGACAGAGTTGGACTCTCTGCGGGAGGAGGTGCGTCAGCTTAAAGAACAACGAGAAGTAACGAAGGAGGAGACCAGCAGTAAAGGGACCTCGTCTTGGAGAGTTGCGAAAGACAGGGGCCTTAAGAAGACTTTGATAAAGCCGCCTTCAAACGCCATAGCAACTTCAAATTCATTTGACGTTTTGGAGGACGAGTGCTGTGGAGAGACTGTGGATCGCGCAAAAGGGAAAGCAACGAAGAGAAAGGAAGCGCAGGCCCCTCAGAAAGTAAAGGAAGTACCTAAGCAAACATTAGTTGTGGGAGATTCCCAGATAAGGTATTTGGATAGAACGTTTTGTGCTAGAGATAGGGGGAACAGGTTAAGGGTTTGCTATCCCGGAGCTGGCATTGGTGATATTATAAACAACATGAATGATATTATGGCTGGTAATGGGAACAATCCCATTATTTGCATTAGCGTGGGAGGAAATGATGTTGGTCGAGTCAGGAGTGAGGAACTGATTCAGAGGTATAAAACAGCCATAGAGTTAGTTAGGAGCAAGGGAGGAATCCCGATCATATGTGGCATTCTTCCAAGAAAGGGAGTGGGAAATGAATGGATATCGAGGGCACTTGGTGTCAATTGCCGGCTGGAAAGATATTGCAAATCAAATGCAATATCTTTCATAGACAACTGGGAACACTTCTATGGAAGAAGTGAAATGTATGCTCGTGATGGGGTGCATCTATCGAGAGCTGGGGTTGTTGCTGTTGCGAACTCGTTAGAAGAAGTGGTTAGAGGTGTTTGTTTGGGTTTAAACTGTTAGTAGATAGAGGTATGGGAATTGATTTGGAGGAAGGAGGTAATAAAAGTATGTGTTTGTGGGAGAAAGGAATTGGCAAAACGATCAGGGAAAGAGAAGGTCCGCAAATAACAATTCACTTAGGGTATATTACACTAACAGTAGAAGTCTAAGAAATAAAATTAACGAATTAAATGCTCTTGTCTGCACAGAAAAAATAGATATTATTGCACTTACCGAAACGTGGATGAATGTAGAAAATAGAGAACTATTAGCTGAATATCAAATATATGGATTTAAACTATTTCACACAGATAGATATATTAGACGAGGAGGTGGAGTAGCCATATATGTTAGGGACAATTTGAAATGTAGTCTCAAAGAGGGAATCAAAACAGAGCCACACACAGAAACTATTTGGATTGAATTAAACGAAAAAGCTAATAATATTATAATAGGAGTAATATATAGGCCACCAAATTTAGACAGAATGGAAGCAAAGCATCTATGGGATGAAATATCTAGAGCATCTAGATCTAACAGTATTTATGTCATGGGTGACTTTAATTTTAGCGGAATAAACTGGTTGAACAAAACAGGGAATAGTGAAGCAGAAGATTTTCTAGAATTAATTGACGATTGCTTTCTTACGCAACACATTAAGGAACCAACACGGGAAAATAATATTTTAGATTTAGTGTTAACTAACAGGGAAACGCAAATTAATGACATCGAAATAGGGAGTGAGCTAGGGAGCAGTGATCACAAAGAAATCAGATTTAGCATAGAATGGAATAGACCAGTAGGAGAAAATTCTGTTAAAGTGCCAGATTTTCGAAAAGCTGATTTTAATAGCCTAAGAAATTTTTTGGGTCAAATTGATTGGAAAGGCTTGGGTATGGGGTGTGGGCCGGTCTTGGAGCGAGACATGAACCCAGCGATAGGTGACTTAAATGGGGATTTCGATGTGGATTCAATATATAACTTATTTAAGAATATTCTAAACAAAGCACAGGAACGTAGTATACCATACAAATTGAATAGATCGTATACTAATGACCCAAAGTGGATAACAAAGAATTTGAAGAACCTTATAGGTAAAAAGAGAGCTTGGTACAAAAGGATTAAAAATGGGGAGGTCACTTTAGAACAGGAATTCGTACAACTGGTTAGAAATGTTAAAAAAGAGATAAGGAAAGCAAAAAGAAACTATGAAGTTCGCATAGCAGGGCAAGCAAAGACAAATCCTAAAGGGTTTTTTCAGTTATATCGTACTAAGACTAGGGAAAGGATAGGTCCATTAAAAACTGAGACAGGTCAAATAACAGATAGTGATGAAGAGATGAGTAGTATTTTTAATAAATATTTTGTATCTGTATTTACTAAAGAGGAACTTAACAATATGCCTTCAGCCGAACAAGTCTATGTGGGTGGGGACGAGGACAGGTTGACGAGTTTAGCAGTTACCAGGGAGGATGTTCTTAAACAAATAGTAAAACTCAAACCAAACAAATCCCCAGGGCCGGATGAAGTGTTTGCTAGGGTGCTTAAAGAATGCAAAGAGGAGCTTTGTGACCCACTGTCAACCATATTTAATAAATCAATAGAGTCAGGCAGAGTGCCAGAGTTTTGGAAAGTTGCTAATGTGATACCAGTTTTTAAGAAAGGAGATAGATCAATTGCGTCTAACTATCGACCAATTAGCCTAACGTCTATTGTGGGAAAGTTACTCGAATCTATAATAGCAAATAAAATTCGTCTTCATCTTGAAAAACATAAATTAATAATTGAGTCGCAACATGGTTTTATAAATGGCCGTTCATGTTTAACAAATTTGTTATCTTTTTATTCTAGCATTGTTGAGGCAGTTGATAGTGGTAAGGATTGCGATGTTGTATACCTTGACTTTAGCAAAGCTTTTGATACAGTGCCACATGAAAGACTGATTAAAAAAATAGAGTCTCATGGTATTGGGGGTGCTATATTAAGCTGGATTAGGGCATGGCTATACCAAAGGAAACAGAGAGTTAGTATAAATGGAATCAAGTCAGAGTGGGAAAATGTTGTAAGTGGAGTGCCTCAAGGCTCTGTCCTGGGACCTCTGTTGTTTATAATATATATAAATGATTTAGATTCAGGTTTGAGTAGCAACATTTGCAAATTTGCCGATGATACGAAAATCGGTAGGGAAATTAATTCGGAGGAGGACTCACTATCACTTCAA
The DNA here is from genome assembly GCF_020424385.1 of Procambarus clarkii. NCBI lineage: Eukaryota > Metazoa > Arthropoda > Malacostraca > Decapoda > Cambaridae > Procambarus > Procambarus clarkii. The sequence continues at coordinate 1,999,803 of NC_059602.1, forward strand.
GTTGATCTAGATAGGGTTTTGAAATGGTCAAAGGATTGGCAGATGCAGTTTAATGCTGATAAATGTAAAGTTCTGAGGTTAGGTAATGATGATAGAGTTACAAGATACGAGCTAGATGGTGTTGTGATTGCGAAGTCGGATTGCGAAAGGGATCTGGGAGTTATGATTAGTAAGAATTTAAAACAAAAGGATCAATGCATAAATGTTCGTAATAAGGCAAATCGGACACTTGGATTTATTAATCGCAGCGTTAGTAACAAGACACCTGGTGTGGTTCTCAAGCTATATCTTGCTCTAGTTAGGCCCCATTTAGATTATGCAGTTCAGTTTTGGTCGCCATATTATAGAATGGATATAAATTCACTTGAACGTGTCCAGCGTAGGATGACTAAGTTAATTCCCCAAATTAGAAATCTTTCATATGAAGAAAGATTAACAAAGCTTAAGTTGCATTCACTGGAAAGGCGAAGAGTTAGGGGTGACATGATAGAGGTTTACAAGTGGATGAATGGACATAACCGGGGGGATATTAATAGGGTATTAAAAGTATCAACACAGGACAGAACACGAAACAATGGATATAAATTGGATAAGTTTAGATTTAGGAAAGACTTGGGTAAATACTGGTTCAGTAACAGGGTTGTTGATTTGTGGAACCAATTGCCGCGTAACATTGTGGAGGTGGGGTCCCTCGATTGTTTCAAGCACGGGTTGGACAAGTATATGAGTGGGATTGGGTGGTTATAGAATAGGAGCTGCCTCGTATGGGCCAATAGGCCTTCTGCAGTTACCTTTGTTCTTATGTTCTAATACGAGGCTGCCCCTATTGGACCATACGAGGCTGCTCCTATTGGACCATACGAAGCTCCTCCTATTGGACCATACGAGGCTGCTCCTATTGGACCATACGAGGCTGCTCCTATTGGACCATACGAGGCTGCTCCTATTGGACCATACGAGGCTGCTCCTATTGGACCATACGAGGCTGCCCCTATTGGACCATACGAGGCTGCTCCTATTGGACCATACGAGGCTGCTCCTATTGGACCATACGAGGCTGCTCCTATTGGCCCATACGAGGCTGCTCCTATTGGCCCATAAGAGGCTGCTCCTATTGGCCCATACGAGGCTGCTCCTATTGGACCATACGAGGCTGCTCCTATTGGACCATACGAGGCTGCCCCTATTGGACCATACGAGGCTGCTCCTATTGGACCATACGAGGCTGCTCCTATTGGACCATACGAGGCTGCTCCTATTGGACCATACGAGGCTGCTCCTATTGGCCCATACGAGGCTGCTCCTATTGGCCCATACGAGGCTGCTCCTATTGGACCATACGAGGCTGCTCCTATTGGACCATACGAGGCTGCTCCTATTGGACCATACGAGGCTGCTCCTATTGGACCATACGAAGCTCCTCCTATTGGACCATACGAGGCTGCTCCTATTGGACCATACGAGGCTGCTCCTATTGGACCATACGAGGCTGCTCCTATTGGACCATACGAGGCTGCTCCTATTGGACCATACGAGGCTGCTCCTATTGGACCATACGAGGCTGCTCCTATTGGACCATACGAGGCTGCTCCTATTGGACCATACGAGGCTGCTCCTATTGGACCATACGAGGCTGCTCCTATTGGACCATACGAGGCTGCTCCTATTGGACCATACGAGGCTGCTTCTATTGGCCCATACGAGGCAGCTCCTATTTATAACCAACCAATCCCACTCATATACATGTCCAGGCCACGCTTGAAGCACACAAGGGACCCACGCCTCCACCACGCCACGTGGCAACTGGTTCCACAAATCAACAACTCTGTTACCGAACCATTAAGCCTTATACTAGAAAGCTTTCCCTGTAACACGATCTGGTGATTGATTTACAACCAGGTCCGCCAATTACGGCTGAGTAAGAAGGTGAGGCGAGGCCTCCCTGGGGTGTGGAGCGGCTCCCTCACCACTACCACTGTGACGCACTCCACAAGGCATCCTATTCAAGGCATTCGGCATTGCGTCATCCACCGAAATGGATGACGCAATCTCCCTCCACTGACGTCAGCCATCATTGAGCTGTTATTGATGGGATAATTGGCTCAGGAGCTCCTGGGCACGCTAACAGCCGAGCAGAGACGCGTTGGTGACGCAACAGACGCGGTTGCGTCACCAGACGCAACTCCAGACTGTAAGAGTAGCTGTATCACATGACTGTATAACTTTATACAGGTTATGCTGCCAGGACCTGTATCGTAACTGTACATAGTACAGTTACGATACAGGCCCTGGCAGCCCTATCACAGGGCGTCGTTCGTAGGCCTCGGAGACGGGTTATCTATCATGAGGTTATCTTGAGATGATTTCGGAGCTTTTTTTTAGTGTCCCTGCGGCCCGGTCCTCGACCAGGCCTCCACCCCCAGGAAGCAGCCCGTGACAGCTGACTAACACCCAGGTACCTATTTTACTGATAGGTAACCGGGGCATCGGGTGAAAGAAACTCTGCCCATTGTTTCTCGCCGGCGCCTGGGATCGAACCCAGGACCACAGGATCACAAGTCCAGCGTGCTATCCGCTCGGCCGACCGGCTCGCTGACCCCTGGCTGACCGGGGGCCAGAGGTCAGGTGTAGTCCACCGGGAGAGCTGACGCCTGTCTATATGAAGTGATGATTTGTGTACACACAAGGTGTTTGTGGAGGGGGTGACGGCTGGGGGGGGGGATTACCATCACTCCATCCCTTTACACTCTTTACTCTTCCCCTGCTGCCCTCCCCACTCTCCCCTGCTGCCCTCCCCACTCTTCCCCTGCTGCCCTCCCCACTCTCCCCCTGCTGCCCTCCCCACTCTCCCCCTGCTGCCCTCTCCACTCTCCCCTGCTGCCCTCTCCACTCTCCCCTGCTGCCCTCCCCACTCTCCCCTGCTGCCCTCCCCACTCTCCCCTGCTGCCCTCCCCACTCTCCCCCTGCTGCCCTCCCCACTCTCCCCCTGCTGCCCTCCCCCACTCCCCTGCTGCCCTCCCCACTCTCCCCTGCTGCCCTCCCCACTCTCCCCCTGGTGCCCTCCTCACTCTCCCCTGCTGCCCTCCACACTCTCCCCTGCTGCCCTCCCCACTCTCCCCCTGCTGCCCTCTCCACTCTCCCCTGCTGCCCTCTCCACTCTCCCCTGCTGCCCTCCCCACTCTCCCCCTGCTGCCCTCCCCACTCTCCCCCTGCTGCCCTCCCCACTCTCCCCCTGCTGCCCTCTCCACTCTCCCCTGCTGCCCTCCCCACTCTCCCCTGCTGCCCTCCCCACTCTCCCCTGCTGCCCTCCCCACTCTTCCCCTGCTGCCCTCTCCACTCTCCCCTGCTGCCCTCCCCACTCTCCCCCTGCTGCCCTCTCCACTCTCCCCTGGTGCCCTCCCCACTCTCCCCTGGTGCCCTCCCCACTCTCCCCCTGCTGCCCTCTCCACTCTCCTCTGCTGCCCTCCCCACTCTCCCCCTGCTGCCCTCTCCACTCTCCCCTGGTGCCCTCCCCACTCTCCCCCGGCTGCCCTCTCCACTCTCCCCTGCTGCCCTCCCCACTCTCCCCCTGCTGCCCTCTCCACTCTCCCCTGGTGCCCTCCCCACTCTCCCCCTGCTGCCCTCTCCACTCTCCCCTGCTGCCCTCCCCACTCTCCCCCTGCTGACCTCTCCACTCTCCCCTGGTGCCCTCCCCACTCTCCCCCTGCTGCTCTCTCCACTCTCCCCTGCTGCCTTCCCCACTCTCCCCTGCTCTTGGGGGTCCATCTGTGGGCTGGTGCAAGAATTTGACCATCCATGAACCACTGTGTTAAAACATTAGGTTTGGTATATTAGGAATATATGTATAAATGTATAACATTTATAATTACGTATATATATATATATATATATATATATATATATATATATATATATATATATATATATATATATATATGTATATATATATATATATATGTATTATACATTAGGTGATTTGTTCATTAGGTGAGGTATACACGTGTACCGCGACAGGCTTGGACGGTCCGGTGTATAGGGGGAAAGTGTTCCAGGTTCCGCGGAAATATCAGCACTGCGGAGGAATGCCCGACACACCTGTGCAACATTAACAACTTGCAGAGTTAAAAACCAAATCATAATTCCGAACTGTTACATCTCGGTGACAAACACTGCAGCAGCGCCCAAGTAGCAGAGACATAAGTAACATAGCGATGGCCAGCCAGAGGCTCAGGGTCCAGGCAGGACTATATATCAGGGTACACAGTAGCCCCGCCCGCTGTGTCCACGGGAGACCAGGTATAATAATAGCCCGGACCCAGCCACTGTTGTTGACATGCTGGTGGTGTAAGCGACCCGCGTGACGTCACACACGTAAACACTCCCAACTCCTCTCCTTCATGATCACTTGAACACTACAATGTTTTGGTGTTTTGTCCTCCACGTTAAATATTTTGTTATGAAACACTGATTTTATTTGTGAGGGTTTTGGGACAGTTAAGTAAACGGGAATTAGAAACGGTTATACGTAACATATATACGTAAGTATATATGTTATACATATACGTATATATGTTATACATATATATGTTATACATATATACGTAAGTACAAGTATACCAGTGTATGGTGTTTGGCTATGCCAGTGAATGATGCTTGGCTATACTCGTAAATATTTACTTAGTTGTACTCACCTATTGTGCTTGCGGGGGTTGAGCTTTGACTCTTTGGTCCCGCCTCTCAACTGTCAATCAACTAATGTAGAGATTCCTGAGCCTACTGGGCTCTATCATATCTACATTTGAAACTGTGTATGGAGTCAGCCTCCACCACGTCACTGCCTAATGCATTCCATCCGTTAACTACTCTGAAAAAGTTCTTTCTAACGTCCCTGTGGCTCATTTGGGTACTCTGTTTCCACCTGTGTCCCCTTGTTCGTGTCCCACCAGTGTTTATACTTATCTACCCTCTTAATCCCCTGTATGATGCTAGGTTATACCTGTGTATGTTGCTTGGTTATACCAGTGTATGTTGCTTGGTTTCCTGTGTATGATGCTTGGTTATACCTATGTATGATGCTTGGTTATACCAGTGTATGTTGCTTGGTTATACCAGTGTATGTTGCTTGGTTATACCAGTGTATGTTGCTTGGTTATACCAGTGTATGTTGCTTGGTTATACCAGTGCATGTTGCTTGGTTATACCAGTGTATGTTGCTTGGTTATACCAGTGTATGTTGCTTGGTTATACCAGTGTATGTTGCTTGGTTATACCAGTGTATGTTGCTTGGTTATACCAGTGTATGTTGCTTGGTTATACCAGTGTATGATGCTTGGTTATACCAGTGTATGATGCTTGGTTATACCAGTGTATGATGCTTGGTTATACCTGTGTATGATGCTTGGTTATACCAGTGTATGTTGATTGGTTATACCAGTGTATGTTGCTTGGTTATACCAGTGTATGTTGCTTGGTTATACCAGTGTATGTTGCTTGGTTATACCAGTGTATGTTGCTTGGTTATACCAGTGTATGTTGCTTGGTTATACCAGTGTATGTTGCTTGGTTATACCAGTGTATGATGTTTGGTTATACCAGTGTATGTTGATTGGTTATACCAGTGTATGTTGCTTGGTTATACCAGTGTATGTTGCTTGGTTATACCAGTGCATGTTGTTTGGTTATACCAGTGTATGTTGCGTGGTTATACCAGTGTATGTTGCTTGGTTATGCCAGTGTATGTTGCTTGGTTATACCAGTGTATGTTGCTTGGTTATACCAGTGTATGTTGCTTGGTTATACCAGTGTATGTTGCTTGGTTATACCAGTGTGTGTTGCTTGGCTATACCAGTGTATGTTGCTTGGTTATACCAGTGTATGTTGCTTGGTTATACCAGTGTATGTTGCTTGGTTATACCAGTGTATGTTGCTTGGTTATACCAGTGTATGTTGCTTGGTTATACCAGTGTATGTTGATTGGTTATACTAGTGTATGTTAATTGGTTATACCAGGGTATGATGCTTGGTCATACCAGTGTATGATGCTTGGTTATACCAGTGCATGATGCTAGGCTATACCAGTGTATGATGCTTGGTTATACCAGTGTATAATGCTTGGTTATATCAGTGTATGATGCTAGGCTATGCCAGTGTATGATGTTTGGCTATACCAGTGAATTATTTTTGGCTATACTAGTGAATGATTTTTGGCTATACCAGTGAATGATACTTCGTTATGCTATACCACTGCATGATGATTGGTTATACCACTGCATGATGATTGGTTATACCACTGTATGATGATTGGTTATACCACTGCATGATGATTGGTTATACCACTGCATGATGATTGGTTATACCACTGCATGATGATTGGTTATACCACTGCACGATGATTGGTTATACCACTGCACGATGATTGGTTATACCACTGCATGATGATTGGTTATACCACTGCATGATGATTGGTTATATCACTGCATGATGATTGGTTATACCACTGCATGATGATTGGTTATACCACTGCATGATGATTGGTTATACCAGTGTATGATGTCTTATAGGCGGTAAATAGGCTCCCCAGGAGTTAGAGAACTGTTGTGGGTAGCATCGTGGAGGAAGGGCGGCAGTTGGCCCCTAGGGTGGACCTGCATAAGCCTACCAACTAGGCTTCCTGTCCCCGACCTAAGAAAACGATTTTAACAACAAAACAGTCACACCGAAGTGGAGCTCTGTAGTGGCGGACGCGACTCTCAGTATATGTATACTGGTTAGGATTATGTATTCTTGATATGTATACTGGTTAGGATTATGTATTCTTGATATGTATACTGGTTAGGATTATGTATTTTTGATATGTATACTGGTTAGGATTATGTATTCTTGATATGTATACTGGTTAGGATTATGTATTTTTGATATGTATACTGGTTAGGATTATGTATTTTTGATATGTATACTGGTTAGGATTATGTATTCTTGATATGTATACTGGTTTGGATTGTGTATTCTTGATATGTAGACTGGTTAGGATTATGTATTCTTGATATGTGGACTGGCTAAGATTAAATATTGAAATAAAAAAAATTGTAAAAAAGTTAAAAAAAATTTAAAATAGTTAATATTTTGAAAGAAATAGCTTAAATTTTGTAAAAAAAAAAAAAATTGTAAAAAAATTAAATTTTGTGAAAAAAGTTAAAATATTATATACAAGTTCAAATTACCTACATAAGTTAAAATTATGTATACAAGTTCAAAATTATGTATACTGTTTTAATTAGGCATATTCAGTTGTGTGTACATATAACTATATCGGTATTAACGCGTGTTACACTGACGTCAAACTTTAACATTTTCCATGTGTTCATAAATCGGAAGTTCACACATCGGCCCCCTAGTGGCCGATGTGTGAATGTTATTGGTCAGTGTATCTCTTAGTGGCTGATGTGTGAATATTATTGGTCAGTGTAGCCCCTTGGTGGCCGATGTGTGAATATTATTGGTCAGTGTACCTCCTAGTGGCTGATGTGTGAATATTATTGGTCAGTGTAGCCCCTTGGTGGCCGATGTGTGAATATTACTAGTCAGTGTACCTCCTAGTGGCCGATATATAAATATTACTGGTCAGTGTAGCCCCTGGTGGCCGATATATAAATATTACTGGTCAGTGTAGCCCCTGGTGGCCGATATATAAATATTACTGGTCAGTGTAGTCCCTGGTGGCCGATATATAAATATTACTGGTCAGTGTAGTCCCTGGTGACCGATATATAAATATTACTGGTCAGTGTAGTCCCTGGTGACCGATATATAAATATTACTGGTCAGTGTAGTCCCTGGTGACCGATATATAAATATTACTGGTCAGTGTAGCCCCTTGGTGGCCGATGTGTGAATATTACTAGTCAGTGTACCTCCTAGTGGCCGATATATAAATATTACTGATCAGTGTAGCCCCTGGTGGCCGATATATAAATATTACTGGTCAGTGTAGTCCCTGGTGACCGATATATAAATATTACTGGTCAGTGTAGCCCCTGGTGGCCAATATATAAATATTACTGGTCAGTGTAGCCCCTGGTGGCCGATATATAAATATTACTGGTCAGTGTAGCCCCTGGTGGCCGATATATAAATATTACTGGTCAGTGTAGCCCCTGGTGGCCGATATATAAATATTACTGGTCAGTGTAGCCCCTGGTGGCCGATATATAAATATTACTGGTCAGTGTAGCCCCTGGTGGCCGATATATAAATATTACTGGTCAGTGTAGCCCCTGGTGGCCGATATATAAATATTACTGGTCAGTGTAGCCCCTGGTGGCCGATATATAAATATTACTGGTCAGTGTAGCCCCTGGTGGCCGATATATAAATATTACTGGTCAGTGTAGCCCCTGGTGGCCGATATATAAATATTACTGATCACTGCGACTAAGTTTGATAGAGAGAGGGGGAGGGGGCTACGGCCGACAGAGCCCCACCCGGCCTGGCAGGCCTAGACAGGCTGGTGGCCCTCTCTCGAGTAGCTGTCTATATCTCGCTGTCCTGCTTAATGTGTCAGATGTTGATTGATTGATGAAGATTAAGCCACCCAAAAGGTGGCACGGGCACGAATAGCCCGTAAGTGGTGGCCCTTTTAAGCCATTACCAGTATCAAGAGCTGATACTGGAGATCTGTGGAGGTGCGAATGCACCCTGCATGACGGGAGATGTCTCCCTTGTGAATGTGTTAAGATGAAGATGAAGCCACCCAAAAGGTGGCACGGGCATGAATAGCTCGTAAGTGGTGGCCCTTTTGAGCCATCACCAGTATCAATAGATGATACTGGAGATCTGTGGAGGTGCGACTGCACCCAGCGTGACGGGAGACGTCTCCCGGACCAAATGGTGACCAGATGGTGTGTCAGATGTACAGTTCCACGGGTATTTATGGGGGAACCGGGAGCTAAGCTCCGCCTACCAAGGACATATCCTCTGGCTATCAACCTACCCCACATAAACAGTGGCGTGTTTGGTGGACACAACCCAGCCAAACGGCTGCAATTATCAGCTTAGCGGCAGCAAGGTCACCTCACACGACCTCACCCGAGGGCAACTTGTTACAATTAACACCTGAAAGGCGTTAGTCTAGAATAATTATAGGGCGACTGTCTGGCGCCTCCAATATCATGTGTGACTGACTCTCATTGTATGGAAAATAATATACAAAATCACTTTTATGGTCTTACATGGCCGATATGTGAATATTATTGGTCAGTGTAATTCTAGTGGCCGATATATGAATATTACTCTTCAGTGTAGTTCTAGTGGCCGATATATGAATATTACTCTTCAGTGTAGTTCTAGTGGCCGATATATGAATATTACTCTTCAGTGTAGTTCTAGTGGCCGATATATGAATAATACTGGTCAGTGTAGTCTCCTAGTGACCAGTCTCTGTATGCGAGACTTCACGCACCTTAAAAACAAGATTAGACGAACATTAACTCAGGTAAGGCACGACCAGTGATGCTGTGACTTGTAAGTACAGAGTCCTAGAGCCTCCTGGTGCGTGCCCGACCCACCGTGAGGCAAGATGATCCCCGAAGATGACAAGCGGAGATAAAAAGTATCGCACCAGCCGTCATAAAATGCTGAAACATCATTAAACAGGGTTTAGGAAAGCATTGGTCATGGCGCCAAGAGTATCAACGGCCGTGAATTGAGTTACATGAATTACCCTGAGATCTGTCTCGCTGAAGTCTGCTGTCCCAACACTAGCCCACAAAACTCTCTTCCTCCCCGTCGCCATACCCCAGCCATACCCGAGCTATACTCCAGCTATACCCCAGCTATACCCCAGCCATACCCCAGCCATACCCGAGCTATACCCGAGCTATACCCGAGCTATACCCCAGCCATACCCCAGCCATACCCCAGCCATACCCGAGCTATACCCGAGCTATACCCGAGCTATACCCCAGCCATACCCCAGCCATACCCGAGCTATACCCGAGCTATACCCCAGCCATACCCGAGCTATACCCGAGCTATACCCCAGCCATACCCGAGCTATACCCCAGCCATACCCGAGCTATACCCCAGCCATACCCGAGCTATACCCGAGCCATACCCGAGCTATACCCGAGCCATACCCCAGCCATACCCGAGCTATACCCCAGCCATACCCCAGCCATACCCCAGCCATACCCCAGCCATACCCGAGCTATACCCGAGCTATACCCCAGCCATACCCGAGCTATACCCCAGCCATACCCGAGCTATACCCGAGCCATACCCCAGCCATACCCCAGCCATACCCGAGCTATACCCGAGCTATACCCCAGCCATACCCCAGCCATACCCGAGCTATACCCCAGCCATACCCCAGCCATACCCGAGCTATACCCCAGCCATACCCCTCTCATTCCACCAGCCCCCCTGGGACTGAACATGTAAGCTGGTGGTGTATCTTTAACTAAGCTATAAAAGTTATACTCGGCGACCCGTGCCTGTAATTGAAGACGGGGCCCCTAGATGGTGCTTTGTTGATGGCAGATGTGGAGCAGCCTCGTACAGCCCTCACTTGCCTTCGTGTGTGTGTGGGTGTTATCTTGTCTTCGTGTGTGTGGGTGTTATCTTGTCTTCGTGTGTGTGTGTGTACTCACCTATATGTACTCACCTATATGTGCTTGCAGGATCGAGCATTGACTCTTGGATCCCGCCTTTCTAGCTATCGGTTGTTTACAGCAATGACTCCTGTCCCATTTCCCTATCATACCTAGTTTTAAAAGTATGAATAGTATTTGCTTCCACAACCTGTTCCCCAAGTGCATTCCATTTTTCTACTACTCTCACGCTAAAAGAAAACTTCCTAACATCTCTGTGACTCATCTGAGTTTCCAGTTTCCACCCATGTCCCCTCGTTCTGTTATTATTACGTGTGAACATTTCATCTATTTCCACTTTGTCAATTCCCCTGAGTATTTTATATGTCCCTATCATATCTCCTCTCTCCCTTCTTTTCTCTAGTGTCGTAAGGTTCAGTTCCTTCAGCCGCTCTTCATATCCCATCCCTCGTAGCTCTGGGACAAGCCTCGTCGCAAACCTCTGAACCTTCTCCAGTTTCTTTATGTGTTTCTTCAGGTGGGGGCTCCATGATGGCGCGGCATACTCTAAGACGGGTCTCACGTAGGCAGTGTAAAGCGCCCTAAAAGCTTCCTCATTTAGGTTTCTGAATGAAGTTCTAATTTTCGCCAGTGTAGAGTACGCTGCTGTCGTTATCCTATTTATATGTGCCTCAGGAGTTAGATTAGGTGTCACATCCACTCCCAGGTCTCTTTCTCGAATCGTTACAGGTAGGTTGTTCCCCTTCATTGTGTACTGTCCCTTTGGTCTCCTGTCACCTGATCCCATTTCCATAACTTTACATTTACTGGTGTTAAACTCCAGTAGCCATTTCCCTGACCATCTCTGCAGCCTGTTTAAGTCCTCTTGGAGGATCCTACAATCCTCGTCTGTCACAACTCTTCTCATTAATTTTGCGTCATCTGTGTGTGTGTGTGTGTGTGTGTGGGTGTTATCTTGTCTTCGTGTGTGTGTGTGTGTGGGTGTTATCTTGTCTTCGTGTGTGTGTGTTATCTTGCCTTCGTGTGTGTGTGTGGGTGTTATCTTGTCTTCGTGTGTGTGTGTGGGTATTGTCTTGCCTTTGTGTGTGGGTGTGGGTGTTGTCTTGCCTTCGTGTGTGTGTGTGTGGGTGTTGTCTTGCCTTCGTGTGTGTGTGTGGGTGTTGTCTTGCCTTCGTGTGTGTGTTTGGGTGTTGTCTTGCCTTCGTGTGTGGGTGTGTGTGTTATCTTGCCTTCGTGTGTGTGTGTGGGTATTGTCTTGCCTTCGTGTGTGGGTGTGGGTGTTGTCTTGCCTTCGTGTGTGTGTGTGGGTGTTGTCTTGCCTTCGTGTGTGTGTTATCTTGCCTTCGTGTGTGGGTGTGGGTGTTGTCTTGCCTTCGTGTGTGGGTGTGTGTGTTATCTTGCCTTCGTGTGTGTGTTTGGGTGTTGTCTTGTGTGTGGGTGTGTGTTATCTTGCCTTCGTGTGTGGGTGTGGGTGTTGTCTTGCCTTCGTGTGTGGGTGTGTGTGTTATCTTGCCTTCGTGTGTGTGTTATCTTGCATTTGTGTGGGTGTTATCTTGCATTCGTGTGTGTGTTTCTTATCTTGCATTCGTGTGTGTGTACTCACCTATTTGTACTTGCGGGGGTTGAGCTCTGGCTCTTTGGTTCCGCCTCTCAACTGTCAATCAACTGGTGTACAGATTCCTGAGCCTACTGGGCTCTATCATATCTACATTTAAAACTGTGTATGGAGTCAGCCTCCACCACATCACTGCCTAATGCATTCCATCCGTTAACTACTCTGACACTGAAAAAGTTCCTTCTAACGTCCCTGTGGCTCATGTGGGTACTCAGTTTCCACCTGTGTTCCCTTGTTCGCGTCCCACCAGTGTTGAATAGTTTATCCTTGTTTACCCGGTCGATTCCCCTGAGGATTTTGTAGGTTGTGATCATGTTTCCCCTTACTCTTCTGTCTTCCAGTGTCGTAAGGTGCATTTCCCGCAGCCTTTCCTCGTAACTCTTGCCTCTTAGTTCTGGGACTAGTCTAGTGGTATACCTTTGGACTTTTTCCAGCTTCGTCTTGTGCTTGACAAGGTACGGGATCCATACTGGGGCCGCATACTCCAGGATTGGTCTTACATATGTGGTGCACAAGATTCTGAATGATTCCTTACACAGGTTCCTGAAGGCTGTTCTGATGTTAGCCAGCCTCGCATATGCCGCATACGTTATTCTTTTTATGTGGACTTCAGGAGATAAGTTTGGTGTGATATCAACTCCTAGATCTTTCTCTTTGTTCGTTTCATTAAGTACTTCATCTCCTATTCTGTATCCTGTGTCTGGCCTCCTATTTCCACTGCCTAGTTTCATTAGTTTGCATTTACTCGGGTTGAACTTCAACAGCCATTTGTTGGACCATTCACTCAGTCTATCTTGGTCATCTTGTAGCCTCCTACTATCATCCTCAGTTTCAATCCTCCTCATAATTTTTGCATCACAAAAAAGTGTGTGTGCGTGTGTGTACTCACCTAATTGTGCTTGCGGCGGTTGAGCTCTGGCTCTTTGGTCCCGCCTCTCAACCGTCAATCAACTGGTGTACAGCTTCCTGAGCCTACTGGGCTCTATCATATCTACATTTGAAACTGTGTATGGAGTCAGCCTCCACCACATCACTTCCTAATGCATTCCATTTACTAACTACTCTGACACTGAAAAAGTTCTTTCTAACGTCTCTGTGGCTCATTTGGGTACTCAGCTTCCACCTGTGTCCCCTTGTTCGCGTGCCACCAGTGTTGAATAGTTCATCCTTGTTTACCCGGTCGATTCCCCTGAGGATTTTGTAGGTTGTGATCATGTCCCCCCTTACTCTTCTGTCTTCCAGTGTCGTAAGGTGCATTTCCCGCAGCCTTTCCTCATAACTCATGCCTCTTAGTTCTGGGACTAGTCTAGTAGCATACCTTTGGACTTTTTCCAGCTTCGTCTTGTGCTTGACAAGGTACGGGCTCCATGCTGGGGCCGCATACTCCAGGATTGGTCTTACATATGTGGTGTACAAGATTCTGAATGATTCCTTACACAGGTTCCTGAACGCCGTTCTGATGTTAGCCAGCCTCGCATATGCCGCAGACGATGTGTGTGTGTGTGTGTGTGTGTGTGCTCACCTAGTTGTACTACGGGTCGAACCTTTGCTCTCAAGACTCGCCTTTCGTCCATCAATAGTTAAATGCAGAGACTTTTTATTCGTTTTCTGATTCGCTCTTTACATTAAAACTGTGCATCGAATTGGCTTCAACAACTTGTTCATCAAGTCCGTCACACTCATTTACGACTCAGACTGGAAACCTTGTTTTTAGCATCTTTATGACTCGCCGTGTTTCCAGTGGCGTTATTTTGAACACTGTTTCCAAATCTATTTTGTCCCTCCCCCTTTGTATCGTGTACGTCATTATCATGTCTTCGCTATTCCTTCTTTCTTCCAGTGTAACGAGGTACAGTTCCCTCAGCCTTTCTTCATAACTCAGTCCCTTTAGCTCAGGAACGAGACTTGTTGCATGTTTTTAGATATTTTGTAGTTTTGTGTTGGGGTTCCTTGCCGGTGCAGCATACACAGTAATGGGCCTCACAGAGGATGTATACAGCGCTGGGAAGGAATCTTTTGACACGTCTCTGAAGGACACCTTGACGTTTGTCAGTATGGCCTATGTTGTCCTCTTTATTCTGCTGCTGTGTACTTCTGGTGAGAGATGTCTTCTTATATCCACGTCTGTGTCTTACTGTTTGTTTACAGTAACTGTGAGGTGCCTCACCGTCATACTGTAGTGCATGTTAGGTCTTCTGGCTCCACCTCATATCTTCATAACCTTGCATTTGTCAGGATTAAAGTCTAGTAGCTATTTCTCACATCATGTCTGAAAATTGGTTAGTTCTTTTAATGTATTGCAGTCTTCTTCAGTTGTGATTCGTCTCCAACTACTTGGACTAGACGGTAGAGCGACGGTAGAGCGTCATGCAGGTCGGCGTTCAATCCCCGACCGTCCAAGTGGTTGGGTACTTATCCTTCCCCCCCCCCCCCCCCCCCGTCTATCCCAAATCCTTATCCTGACCCGTTCCCAGTGCTATATAGTCGTAATGGCTTGGTGCTTTCTCCTGAAAATTCCATTCCCTTCCCCCTTCGCCTCATTAACTTAGCATCGTCAGGAAACATGGATAAGAATGAGCTTACTTCCTGTTAGATCATTTACATATGTTAACATAACTCAAGAACATAAGGATGAAGGTAACTGCAGAAGGCCTATTGGCCCATACGAGACAGCTCCTACTTATATCCACCTAACTACGCTTGAAACAATCAAGGGATCCTTCTTTCACCATGTTACGCGGTAATTGGTTCCACTAATCAACAACCCTGTTACTCAACCAGTATTTACCCAGGACTTTCTTAATCCTAAACTTATCCAATTTATACCCATTGTTCTGTGTTCTATTTTGTGCTGATACTTTTAATACCTTATTAATATCCCCTTTGTTATGCCCATTCATCCACCTGAATCATGTCATCCCATATTATGAATAGGATAGGCCCTAATACCGAACTTTGAGATAATCTACTCATTACCACTCTCCAGTCTGATAGTTTTTCTCTTACTATGAATCTTTGTGTTCTTCCTGGATGGTACTCCTTCGCCCACGGTAGACCTCTTCCCGATACACCCGCAGCCTGTTTCTCTAATTTGGGAAATTATGAGGAACAGTGTCAAAAACTCTCTGGTAATCCAGGAAAATGCAGTTTGCACAGCCATTTCTTTCCTATTTGATTGTTGCCTTTCTATAGCAGAATTCTGGTAAGTTGGTAAAGCAGAATTCTCTAATGCTGAATCCATGTCGATGTTTGGTAACAAAGTTTGTATGTCATAATTGATCTGCCTTCTTTTAATTAGTCTCTGTAATGTCTTGCAGAAAATGTATGTTAGCGATACCGGGCTATAGCTCAGTGGCTCCGGTCTTCCTCCTCTTTGCTAGTATATAGCGACCACATTTGCCGTTTTCCAAATGTCAGGAAGTTCCCCCATTTCTATTGAGGAGGTGAAGACTACAGCCAGAGGTATACACAGTGCTGCAGCTGCCTCTTTCATGATACAGGGGGAGGTCTTCTTAGGGCCTCTGGGACGCTCATCATCCAGCTCCTCTAAGTGGTTCTTAATTTCCTCTGGTGTCATTTTATTTCGATGTTTTTCTTCTTGTAGTGCTTGTTCTACTGGAGGCCGTCGATCTGGGAGCAGGTCTGGGTCTGTCTTAAACACTTCCTGAAAACTTATTGCGTTCTTTGCTCTCTTCCTTGATATTGTTGTCGTGGCCTCCTCTATTGTACAGCTTGATCACTGGTTCATTTACTGATGTTTTCCTCGTGGGGCTATAATAGTTTACACTGATCTTTGGCCTTGGATGCTCTATCATTTTCATACTACTATTCTGCTTCTCTCAGATTCCCGTGTATTCATTCCTCTTGTATATATGTTGTAGTGCTCTGTCCTGTCCTCACTCTATTCAATGCTCTTTTGCTTCTATTATTGACCCTCGTTGTCATTGTCTGTTACACCAAGGTCATATTCTTCCCTTGGGTCCGTTATCCCTTAGAGCTGCGATAAGTCTTCTCTCAACATCTTCGCATTGTTTAGTTATGAAGTCCATCAGTGTTGCCTGGTGCTGTTTCCCTCACTGTTCCCCGAACAATTCTAAGACTTCTCCGACCTCGTGGTCTTTAAGGTAGCTGGTCTTCCATTCTCCTTCTTCTCTTCCTCTTGCCTCAGTCTTCCTGACAACTACACAAAGACTAATAAACAATGATAGCTTGCCTCACTACCATTTCTTGCTCAGATTTCTCAATGGTCATTTTGCTTTGAACTATAGTCAATCTTTCTGATGGGTCTTTCTTGTTTTCAGTGCTTCCTCCCTGTCATGTTGTCTTGGGAAGTTTCTTTTCGCAACTTCTACCAGCTTTGCTCACCAGGTTTCTTCTTCCCCTCATAGATTCATTGACTCCCAGTCGATTTTCTCATGACTGAAATCTCCCATTACTTTGCTGTCAGTTCTGAGAGTAATTCAGCCATAGTTTGTATGATATTTCTGCTGCTCTGTTTGTATTCTTGTATTTTTGTTTGGGACTCTTACAACTGGGCTAGATGGTAAAGCGACGGTCTCGCTTCATGCAGTTCGGCGTTCAATCCCCGACCGTTCAAGTGGTTGGGCACCATTCCTTTCCGCCGTCCCACCCCAAATCTTTATCCTGACCCCCTTCCCAGTATTATATAGTGATGGCTTGGCGCTTTCCCTTGATAATTCCCTGCTTCGTGGTTCAGGTGGTTGTGGTTGCCGCTGGTGCGATGGGCGGGTGACTAGGGGGGTGGGGTGGGCGGGGGTGACTAGGGGGTGGGGTGGGCGGGGTGACTAGAGGGGTGGGGTGGGCGGGGGTGACTAGAGGGGGTGGGGTGGGCGGGGGTGACTAGGGGGGTGGGGTGGGCGGGGGTGACTAGGGGGGTGGGGTGGGCGGGGGTGACTAGGGGGGTGGGGTGGGCGGGGGTGGGGTGGGCGGGGGTGACTAGGGGGGTGGGGTGGGCGGGGGTGACTAGAGGGGTGGGGTGGGCGGGGGTGACTAGGGGGGTGGGGTGGGCGGAGGTGACTAGAGGGGTGGGGTGGGCGGGGGTGACTAGAGGGGTGGGGTGGGCGGGGGTGACAAGAGGGGTGGGGTGGGCGGGGGTGACTAGGGGGGTGGGTGGGCGGGGGTGACTAGGGGGGTGGGGTGGCGGGGGTGACTAGAGGGGTGGGGTGGGCGGGGGTGACTAGGGGGGTGGGGTGGGCGGAGGTGACTAGAGGGGTGGGGTGGGCGGGGGTGACAAGAGGGGTGGGGTGGGCGGAGGTGACTAGAGGGGTGGGGTGGGCGGGGGTGACTAGAGGGGTGGGGTGGGCGGGGGTGACTAGGGGGTGGGGTGGGCGGGGGTGACTAGAGGGGTGGGTGGGCGGGGGTGACTAGAGGGGTGGGGGTGGGCGGGGGTGACAAGAGGGGTGGGGTGGGCGGGGGTGACTAGAGGGGTGGGGTGGGCGGGGGTGACTAGGGGGGTGGGGTGGGCGGAGGTGACTAGAGGGGTGGGGTGGGCGGGGGTGACTAGAGGGGGTGGGGTGGGCGGGGGCGGGGGTGACTAGGGGGGTGGGGTGGGCGGGGGTGACTAGGGGGGTGGGGTGGGCGGGGGTGACTAGGGGGGTGGGGTGGGCGGGGGTGACTAGGGGGTTGGGTGGGCGGAGGTGACTAGGGGGGTGGGGTGGGCGGGGGTGACTAGGGGGGTGGGGTGGGCGGGGTTACTAGGGGGGTGGGGGGTGGGCGGGGTGACTAGGGGGGTGGGGTGGGCGGGGGTGACTAGGGGGGTGGGGTGGGTGGGGGTGACTAGGGGGGGGTGGTGGGTGGGGGTGACTAGGAGGGTGGGGTGGGTGGGGGGGTGACTAGGAGGGTGGGGTGAGTGGGGGTGACTAGGAGGGAGGTGTGGGGGGTGGGGGTGACTAGGAGGGGTGGGTGGGTGGGGGGGGTGACTAGGGGTTGGGTGGGCGGAGGTGACTATGGGGTGTGGGGTGGGCGGGGGTGACTAGGGGGGTGGGGTGGGCGGGGGTGACTAGTGGGGTGGGGTGGGGGGGGGTGACTAGGAGGGTGGGGTGGGTGGGGGTGACTAGGAGGGTGGGTGTGGGTGGGGGTGACTAGGAGGGTGGGGTGGGCGGGGGTGACTAGGAGGGACGGGTGGTGGTGGGGTGACTAGGAGGGAGGGTGGGTGGGGGTGAATAGGAGGGGGACGACTGGGTGGGGGTGACTAGGAGGGAGGGGTGGGAGGGGTGACTAGGAGGGTGGGGTGGCGGGGTGACTAGGAGGGTGGGGTGGGCGGGGTGACTAGGAGGGTGGGGTGGGTGGGGGGGGTGACTAGGAGGGAGGGGGTGGGTGGGGGTGACTAGGAGGGACGGGGTGGGTGGGGGTGAGTAGGAGGGTTGGGTGGGCGGGGTGACTAGAGGGTGTGGTGGGCTGGGTGACTAGGAGGGTGGGGCGGGCGGGGTGACTAGGAGGTGGGTTGGCGGGGTGACTAGGAGGGTGGGGGGGTGGGGTGACTAGGAGGGACGGGTGGGTGGGGGTGACTAGGAGGGTGGGCGAGCGGGGTGACTAGGAGGGAGGGGTGGGCGGGGTGACTAGGAGGGTGGGGCGGGCGGGGTGACTAGGAGGGTGGGGTGGGCGGGGTGACTAGGAGGGTGGGGTGGGCGGGGTGCTGGGTGAGGCTATTGATCTTGGCCGTGTTACTGGGAGTCACCTTCAGCCCCTCCCCACACGCCCCTCCCCACACGCGCCCTCCCCACACACCCCTCCCCACACGCCCCTCCCCACACACCCCTCCCCACACACCCCTCCCCACACACCCCTCCCCACACGCCCCTCCCCACACACCCCTCCCCACACACCCTCCCCACACACCCCCTCCCCACACACCCCTCCCCACACGCCCCTCCCCACACGCCCCTCTCCACACACCCCTCCCCACACACCCCTCCCCACACCCCCTCCCCACACCACCCCTCCCCACACCCCCTCCCCACACACCCCTCCCCACACACCCCTCCCCACACGCCCCTCCCCACACGCCCCTCCCCACACACCCCTCCCCACACACCCCTCCCCACACGCCCCTCCCCACACACCCCTCCCCACACACCCCTCCCCACACACCCCTCCCCACACACCCCTCCCCACACGCCCCTCCCACACACCCCCTCCCCCCACGCCCCTCCCCACACACCCCTCCCCACACACCCCTCCCCACACGCCCCTCCCCACACGCCCCTCCCCACACACACCCCTCCCCACACGCCCCTCCCCACACACCCCTCCCCACACACCCCTCCCCACACACCCCTCCCCACACGCCCCTCCCCACACGCCCCTCCCCACACACACCCCTCCCCACACGCCCCTCCCCACACGCCCCTCCCCACACGCCCCTCCCCACACGCTCCTCCCCCACACGCCCCTCCCCACACGCCCCTCCCCACACGCCCCTCCCCACACACCCCTCCCCACACGCCCCTCCCCACACACCCCTCCCCACACACCCCTCCCCCACGCCCCTCCCACACACCCCTCCCCACACACCCCTCCCCACACGCCCCTCCCCACACGCCCCTCCCCACACACCCCTCCCCACACGCCCCTCCCCACACGCTCCTTCCCACACGCCCCTCCCCACAACGTCCCTCCCCACACACCCCTCCCCACACGCCCCTCCCCACACGCTGTTACAAGTGTGTCAATAATGCTGGACCTGTTACAAGTGTGTCAATAATGCTGGGACCTGTTACAAGTGTGTCAATAATGCTGGACCTGTTACAAGTGTGTCAATAATGCTGGACCTGTCACAAGTGTGTCAATAATGCTGGGACCTGTTACAAGTGTGTCAATAATGCTGGACCTGTCACAAGTGTGTCAATAATGCTGGACCTGTTACAAGTGTCAATAATGCTGGACCTGTTACAAGTGTGTCAATAATGCTGGACCTGTTACAAGTGTGTCAATAATGCTGGACCTGTTACAAGTGTGTCAATAATGCTGGACCTGTTACAAGTGTGTCAATAATGCTGGACCTGTTACAAGTGTCAATAATGCTGGGACCTGTTACAAGTGTGTCAATAATGCTGGACCTGTTACAAGTGTCAATAATGCTGGGACCTGTTACAAGTGTGTGTATATGTTAATTGATTTCATGTTTATTTCATTCATAGTGCGTTTCATGCTTTTTTTTACTCCCCTCTTAACTTCCCCTTCACCTGCTTCCCCTTCACCCGCTTCCCCCCCCCCCCCCCACCCATTCCCCCTCACCCCTCACCCCTCACCATCTCTAGGGACACCACCTAGGGCGTGTTCATAGTTTAGTGCTAATTGGCTCGTTAGCGTCAGGTAATTTTTGGAGAAATACGTACACATGTGCATTCTTATCTCTGGTATACACATTCATGGTGTCATATATGTAAGATGTTTATATATATACATGTATGTATACGTTCAGAGTCTAAGTTCGATACCCGAGGGTTTGAGAGGATGACGTGTTTATAGTCACGGTGTTGTGAACTACTGAGTCTCCTTAGTCTTTGTTTATGGTTATCCTCAAGCTTGGCTTCGTGATTGTTTGGTTTCTAGCTTGTTTGTCTGTCTGCCTGCCTGTCTGTCGCCTCACAATAATATGTTGAAAGACCTGTAGCAGCCCTGGTGAGAGGTGAGGGTCAAGGATTAGGTGTACACAGCTGTGTTTATATATATATATATATATATATATATATATATATATATATATAATATATATATATATATATATATATATATAATATATAATAAGTTTCGCTCCTCTGCATAGGAATTTTATCCCTTTAAATCTCCCGTCTTTTATGCTGTCTTTTTTTTTAACTAAAAGCCATATGCGTGACGTCACAATGACGTCAGAGTTGACCTTGTGTTTGGCGGCAATATGAGGTCAGTTGCCTGGGTTCAATTCCCCGTGATACTTCTCCACCTGGAGATTACCTGTGCTACCATTCCAGAGTATTCCTCCTCCTCCTCTTACATTCCTGATCTTTTCTCCGAATTTCTCCAAGTTTCCTCTTGATTTTCATTTGTAAAGTTTTCTTTTAGATCTCTTGTTGTAAAGCTTCCTTTTAGTTCTATTGTAAAGCTTCCTTTTAGTTCTATTGTAAAGCTTCCTTTTAGTTCTATTGTAAAGCTTCCTTTTAGTTCTATTGTAAAGCTTCCTTTTAGTTCTATTGTAAAGCTTCCTTTTAGTTCTATAGTT
>NC_059602.1:2026344-2048844 GCF_020424385.1 Procambarus clarkii
AGTGTCAGGTGGGAGGAGACGCCAGTGTCGGGTGGGTGGAGGCGAGAGTGTCGGGTGGGTGGAGGTGGGAGTGTCGGGTGGGTGGAGGCGCTAATTTCGGGTGGGTGGAGGCGCCAGTGTCAGGTGGGTGGAGACGCCAGTGTCGGGTGGGTGGAGGCGCCAGTGTCAGATGGGTGGAGGCGCCAGTGTCGGGTGGGTGGAGGCGCCAGTGTCGGGTGGGTGGAGGCGTGAGTGTCGGGTGGGTGGAGACGAGAGTGTCGGATGGGTGGAGGCGAAAGTGTCAGGTGGGTGGAGGCGCCAGTGTCGGGTGGGTGGAGGCGCCAGTGTCGGGTGGGTGGAGGCGGGAGTGTCGGGTGGGTGGAGGCGGCAGTGTCGGGTGGGTGGAGGCGCCAGTGTCAGGTGGGTGGAGGTGGGAGTGTCGGGTGGGTGGAGGCGCCAGTATCGGGAAGGTGGAGGACCCAGTGTCGGGTGGGTGGAGGCGCCAGTGTCGGGTGGGTGGAGGCGCCAGTGAAGGCGCCTCCACCGCCAGGTGGAGGCGCCAGTGTCGGGTGGGTGGAGGTGGGAGTGTCGGGTGGGTGGAGGCGCCAGTATCGGGAAGGTGGAGGAGCCAGTGTCGGGTGGGTGGAGGCGCCAGTGTCGGGTGGGTGGAGGCGCCAGTGAAGGGTAGGTGGAGGCGCCAGTGTCGGGTGGGTGGAGGTGGGAGTGTCGGGTGGGTGGAGGCGCCAGTATCGGGAAGGTGGAGGAGCCAGTGTCGGGTGGGTGGAGGCGCCAGTGTCGGGTTGGTGGAGGCGCCAGTGTCAGGTGGGTGGAGGCGCCAGTGAAGGGTGGGTGGAGGCGCCAGTGTCGGGTGGGTGGAGGTGGGAGTGTCGGGTGGGTGGAGGCGCCAGTGTCAGGTGGGTGAAGGCGCCATCGTCGGGTGGGTGGAGGCGCCAGTGTCGGGTGGGTGACGGCGCCAGTGTCGGGTGGGTGGAGGCGCCAGTGTCAGGTGGGTGGAGGCGCCAGTGTCGGGTGGGTGGGGGCGCCATTGTCAGGTGGGTGGAGGCGCCAGTGTCAGGTGGGTGGAGGCGCCAGTGTCAGGTGGGTGGAGGCGCCAGTGTCAGGTGGGTGGAGGCGCCAGTGTCAGGTGGGTGGAGGCGCCAGTGTCAGGTGGGTGGAGGCGCCAGTGTCAGGTGGGTGGAGGCGCCAGTGTCAGGTGGGTGGAGGCGCCAGTGTCGGGTGGGTGGAGGCGCCAGTGTCAGGTGGGTGGAGACGCCAGTGTCAGGTGGGTGGAGGCGCCAGTGTCAGGTGGGTGGAGGCGCCAGTGTCAGGTGGGTGGAGGCGCCAGTGTCGGGTGGGTGGAGGCGCCAGGGTCGGGTGGGTGGAGGCGCCAGTGTCGGGAGGGTGGAGGCGCCAGTGTCGGGTGGGTGGAGGCGCCAGTGTCGGGTGGGTGGAGGCGCCAGTGTCGGGTGGGTGGAGGCGTGAGTGTCGGGTGGGTGGAGACGAGAGTGTCGGATGGGTGGAGGCGAAAGTGTCAGGTGGGTGGAGGCGCCAGTGTCGGGTGGGTGGAGGCGCCAGTGTCGGGTGGGTGGAGGCGGGAGTGTCGGGTGGGTGGAGGCGGGAGTGTCGGGACGGAGGAGGCGCCAGTGTCAGGTGGGTGGAGGTGGGAGTGTCGGGTGGGTGGAGGCGCCAGTATCGGGAAGGTGGAGGACCCAGTGTCGGGTGGGTGGAGGCGCCAGTGTCGGGTGGGTGGAGGCGCCAGTGAAGGCGCCTCCACCTGGCGGTGGAGGCGCCAGTGTCGGGTGGGTGGAGGTGGGAGTGTCGGGTGGGTGGAGGCGCCAGTATCGGGAAGGTGGAGGAGCCAGTGTCGGGTGGGTGGAGGCGCCAGTGTCGGGTGGGTGGAGGCGCCAGTGAAGGGTAGGTGGAGGCGCCAGTGTCGGGTGGGTGGAGGTGGGAGTGTCGGGTGGGTGGAGGCGCCAGTATCGGGAAGGTGGAGGAGCCAGTGTCGGGTGGGTGGAGGCGCCAGTGTCGGGTTGGTGGAGGCGCCAGTGTCAGGTGGGTGGAGGCGCCAGTGAAGGGTGGGTGGAGGCGCCAGTGTCGGGTGGGTGGAGGTGGGAGTGTCGGGTGGGTGGAGGCGCCAGTGTCAGGTGGGTGAAGGCGCCATCGTCGGGTGGGTGGAGGCGCCAGTGTCGGGTGGGTGACGGCGCCAGTGTCGGGTGGGTGGAGGCGCCAGTGTCAGGTGGGTGGAGGCGCCAGTGTCGGGTGGGTGGGGGCGCCATTGTCAGGTGGGTGGAGGCGCCAGTGTCAGGTGGGTGGAGGCGCCAGTGTCAGGTGGGTGGAGGCGCCAGTGTCAGGTGGGTGGAGGCGCCAGTGTCAGGTGGGTGGAGGCGCCAGTGTCAGGTGGGTGGAGGCGCCAGTGTCAGGTGGGTGGAGGCGCCAGTGTCAGGTGGGTGGAGGCGCCAGTGTCGGGTGGGTGGAGGCGCCAGTGTCAGGTGGGTGGAGACGCCAGTGTCAGGTGGGTGGAGGCGCCAGTGTCAGGTGGGTGGAGGCGCCAGTGTCAGGTGGGTGGAGGCGCCAGTGTCGGGTGGGTGGAGGCGCCATTGTCGGGTGGGTGGAGGCGCCAGTGTCGGGAGGGTGGAGGCGCCAGTGTCGGGTGGGTGGAGGCGCCAGTGTCGGGTGGGTGGAGGCGCCAGTGTCGGGTGGGTGGAGGCGCCAGTGTCGGGTGGGTGGAGGCGCCAGTGTCGGGTGGGTGGAGGCGCCAGTGTCGGGTGGGTGGAGGCGCCAGTGTCGGGTAGGTGGAGGCGCCAGTGTCGGGTGGGTGGAGGCGCCAGTGTCGGGTGGGTGGAGGCGCCAGTGTCGGGTGGGTGGAGGCGCCAGTGACGGGTGGGTGGAGGCGCCAGTGTCGGGTGGGTGGAGGCGCCAGTGTCGGGTGGGTGGAGGCGCCAGTGTCGGGTGGGTGGAGGCGCCAGTGTCGGGTGGGTGGAGGCGCCAGTGTCGGGTGGGTGGAGGCGCCAGTGTCGGGTGGGTGGAGGCGCCAGTGTCAGGTGGGTGGAGGCGCCAGTGTCAGGTGGGTGGAGGCGCCAGTGTCGGGTGGGTGGAGGCGCCAGTGTCGGGTGGGTGGAGGCGCCAGTGTCAGGTGGGTGGAGGCGCCAGTGTCGGGTGGGTGGAGGCGCCAGTGTCGGGTGGGTGGAGGCGCTAGTGTCAGGTGGGTGGAGGCGCCAGTGTCAGGTGGGTGGAGGCGCCAGTGACTGCTGTCTGGAGGCGCAAGTGTCTGGTGGCTGGAGGCGCCAGTGTCGGGTGGGTGGAGGCGCCAGTGTCGGGGGGGTGGAGGCGCCAGTGTCAGGTGGGTGGAGGCGCCAGTGTCGGGTGGGTGGAGGCGCCAGTGTCGGGTGGGTGGAGGCGCCAGTGTCGGGTGGGTGGAGGCGCTAGTGTCAGGTGGGTGGAGGCGCCAGTGTCGGGTGGGTGGAGGCGCCAGTGTCGGGTGGGTGGAGGCGCCAGTGTCGGGTGGGTGGAGGCGCCAGTGTCAGGTGGGTGGAGGCGAGAGTGTCAGGTGGGTGGAGGCGCCAGTGTCAGGTGGGTGGAGGCGCCAGTGTCGGGTGGGTGGAGGCGCCAGTGTCGGGTGGGTGGAGGCGCCAGTGTCGGGTGGGTGGAGGCGCCAGTGTCGGGTGGGTGGAGGCGCCAGTGTCGGGTGGGTGGAGGCGCCAGTGTCAGGTGGGTGGAGGCGCCAGTGTCAGGTGGGTGGAGGCGCCAGTGTCGGGTGGGTGGAGGCGCCAGTGTCGGGTGGGTGGAGGCGCCAGTGTCAGGTGGGTGGAGGCGCCAGTGTCGGGTGGGTGGAGGCGCCAGTGTCGGGTGGGTGGAGGCGCTAGTGTCAGGTGGGTGGAGGCGCCAGTGTCAGGTGGGTGGAGGCGCCAGTGTCGGGTGGGTGGAGGCGCCAGTGTCGGGAGGGTGGAGGCGCCAGTGTCAGGTGGGTGGAGGCGCCAGTGTCGGGTGGGTGGAGGCGCCAGTGTCAGGTGGGTGGAGGCGCCAGTGTCGGGTGGGTGGAGGCGCCAGTGTCGGGTGGGTGGAGGCGCCAGTGTCAGGTGGGTGGAGGCGCCAGTGTCGGGTGGGTGGAGGCGCCAGTGTCAGGTGGGTGGAGGCGCCAGTGTCGGGTGGGTGGAGGCGCCAGTGTCAGGTGGGTGGAGGCGCCAACACCTCACCTTTAAACACGGGTAAATAATACTCACTGTCCTAGGATATCCTCTCCCGCTGGGCCAACCTGTGCACGGTGACGTCACTGTGCACACATGCAGTGACATCACAACATATATGCACTGTGACGTCACCATAGCCATCTTGATCAATCACGTTGTTGATGGTGCATCTGACCCATCACGCTGGCGATAACAGGAGGGTGGATTAAATATATTAAATTTTAATTTAATTTAATATATTTTAAATATATTAAATTAAATTAGGTTAAATATATGTTAGCGTCCAGTGAGTTAAGGTGTGCAGTTAAGGCTGACCCAAAATACTGGTTCTAATCCTTGAATCGCCTCGATGGTTTTCGCATAATTTTTTTTACGTCTTCCAACGTGTCCTCTTGGAGGATATCTGCTCAAGGGAATGCATTTGGAACGACTTAATAATTAGTGCTATTATCTACTCTCTGTCCATGGTTAAGGTTACTTTACGATAAGATTTGGTTTGGTTAGGTTAGGGTTCATTACGTTTGTTTACATCAATAAGGTGTATTATTGACGATAATGCGAGATATGGAATTCGAGAACTATTTCAATGTGCCCTGAATTTCGTTTACAGAAAACCAAATTCTCCAAAGCAAACATTTTCAGCATACACTTTTAATATTTTAACCAACGATTTATAATACAAATTGCTATAACTTAAGAATTATATTTGTTTATAACAAAGGTTCATTTGCCATTTCATGTAGACTATTACTGGAGCCGTAATATATGCTGTTAGATCACAAATATCTAGATAACTATCCAGGTAGACGGGCTGGGGCCAGATTCACGAAAGCACTTACGCAAGCACTTACGAACCTGTACATCTTTTCTCAATCTTTGGCGGTTTTGTTTCCAATTATTAAACAATTAATGAGCTCCGAAGCACCAGGAGGCTGTTTATAACAACAGTTGACTGGGAGGTTTTCGTGCTTGTAAACTGTTTAATAAATGTAACCAAAGCCGTCAAAGATTGACGAAAGATGTACACATTCGTAAGTACTTGCGTAAGTACTTTCGTGAATCTGGTCCCAGGTTGGTTGCTCATGGTAAGGGATTTGCTGCGAGGATGGCCTCCACAAATGTGATTTCAAAGAGGGTATTTTGAAGGGAGTGTATCACGGAGAACTGCTATACCCAAGCCTGAGGGTATGTGGGTAATGCGTGATGAAAACTTGACTGGGTATCAGCTTGGTGCCTGAACAACCCTGCTGGATTCAGTAGGATCCCAGGTTAAAATTACTTTTCCGTATCGTGATCCAGCGGGTTAAGGCTGGGAGTCCCCAGGTCGCTGCTTCGAATCCCTGCAGTGCTCTAAATTGAATTTCTGAATGAATCAATGTTGATGTAACAATGAATCAATATTTGATGTAACAATGAATCAATATTTGATGTAACAATGAATCAATGTTGATGTGACAATGAATCAATGTTGATGTAACAATGAATCAATGTTGATGTAACAATGAATCAATGTTGATGTAACAATGAATCAATGTTGATGTTACAATGAATCAATGTTGATGTAACAATGAATCAATGTTGATGTAACAATGAATCAGTGTTGATGTAACAATGAATCAATGTTGATGTAACAATGAATCAATGTTGATGTGACAATGAATCAATGTTGATGTAACAATGAATCAATGTTGATGTAACAATGAATCAATGTTGATGTAACAATGAATCAATGTTGATGTAACAATGAATCAATGTTGATAACTATGTTTAAACATAACCCAAACATGTGGAGCTAGAGTACAATGGACTACGTTGGGGAGAAGTTAGGATTTAGAAGGAGAAGGTTTAGAAGGAGAAGGTTTAGAAGGAGAAGGTTTAGAAGGAGAAGGTTTAGAAGGAGAAGGTTTAGAAGGAGAAGGTTTAGAAGGAGAAGTGAGAATTTAGGACAGGTGTTGGTAACAGAAATTCCTTAGGCAGACGATGAGTCACAATAACGTGGCTGATGATATGATGACCAAGTGATTATATGATATGATTATCAATTCGATTATGACAAACGACTGTGATGTCAGCGTAGTAACATCACTATTGCCACATCTTGAAGAATCATATGGCATCTTTAACACCTCCGACAAACACTGTTTCAGAGAGCTGGTTGCCTCTATGGGTTTGGTGTTGGACTTAAGGCCTACCACTAGCTGGAGGGTTAATGGTGGTTAACGTCTGTCAGCCTATGGAAGGTCATTATTAAGGTCATTAAGGTTGGTCACTAGTTTACTGACCAACCAGCAACTGTACTTTAGTCCTGAACATAGTCCACGACTAATGTAAACTCTGTGTATACTCCAGGAAGCATGTGACACCCTAGTGTTACCTGCAGCTTAATAACCCTGTAAGGCTTATTAAGGGTGGCCTTAATAATCCTGTAAAAGTTATTAAGGGTGCCTTAATAACTCTGTAAAAGTTATTAAGGGTGGCCTTAATAACCCTGTGAAAGTTATTAAGGGTGGCCTTAATAACTCTGTAAAAGTTATTAAGGGCGCCTTAATAACCCTGTGAAAGTTATTAAGGCAACCACGATTAATGACTGAACTTATTAATTTGAATGTAATTGAATTAATTACATCAAATTACATTCCATTGCATTTTAATGTAATTGAATTAATTATATTACTATTAATGACGGATTTGAAAGAGATCTTTTCCAGCATCATACCAATCGAAATGTTTTATTTTTTTTAATATACTTTTAGATCATTGCCTGTCTGACCCACAAGCTTTTTACTGGTATTGTTCACGTCTAAATCAATACATAAACGTATTGGTAGAGACGAAAATTCCTAAATAGCAAAATTTCAAGGGCAAGTTGAATAAAAAAAAGCCTATGTTGAAAGCCATCATTGTGTGATTCTTTTGTGTAGGAATAATAAGTTATTTTGTGAGTGTACAGCTCTGTTGAGTGTTTGTGTAATGGTGTACATGTTAGAGTGTAATATGTACATTATTACATGTTATATGTACATGTTACGGTGCCTATGTTGATGCTGTGTATTCCCTGAGTTGGTGGGTCCTCATCTGGTGTCTGTGGGCAGTGTCTCTGATGGATCTGATGGGAAAAGACTACATAGCTTAAGGAGGAAGTCATGACCACATAGCCTGGGGGAGGAAGTCATGACCACATAGCCTGGGGGAGGAAGTCATGACCACATAGCCTCGGGGAGGAAGTCATGACCACATAGCCTGGGAGGAGGAAGTCATGACCACATAGCCTGAGAGAGGAAGTCATGACCACATAGCCTGGGTGTGGAAGTCATGACCACATGGCCTGGGGAAGGAAGTCATGACCACATGGCCTGGGGGAGGAAGTCATGACCACATAGCCTGAGGGAGGAAGTCATGACCACATAGCCTGGGAGGAGGAAGTCATGACCACATAGCCTGTGGGAGGAAGTCATGACCACATAGCCTGAGGGAGGAAGTCATGACCACATAGCCTGGGGGAGGAAGTCATGACCACATAGCCTGAGGGAGGAAGTCATGACCACATAGCCTGGGAGGAGGAAGTCATGACCACATAGCCTGAGAGAGGAAGTCATGACCACATAGCCTGGGTGTGGAAGTCATGACCACATGGCCTGGGGAAGGAAGTCATGACCACATGGCCTGGGGGAGGAAGTCATGACCACATAGCCTGAGGGAGGAAGTCATGACCACATAGCCTGGGAGGAGGAAGTCATGACCACATAGCCTGTGGGAGGAAGTCATGACCACATAGCCTGAGGGAGGAAGTCATGACCACATAGCCTGGGGGAGGAAGTCATGACCACATGGCCTGGGGAAGGAAGTCATGACCACATGGCCTGGGGAAGGAAGTCATGACCACATAGCCTGGAGGAGGAAGTCATGACCACATAGCCTGGGGGAGGAAGTCATAACCACATAGCCTGGGGGAGGAAGTCATGACCACATAGCCTGAGGGAGGAAGTCATGACCACATAGCCTGGGGAGGAAGTCATGACCACATAGCCTGGGGGAGGAAGTCATGACCACATGGCCTGGGGAAGGAAGTCATGACCACATAGCCTGGGGAAGGAAGTCATGACCACATGGCCTGGGGAAGGAAGTCACGACCACATGGCCTGGGGGAGGAAGTCATGACCACATAGCCTGGGGGAGGAAGTCATGACCACATAGCCTGAGGGAGGAAGTCATGACCACATAGCCTGGGGGAGGAAGTCATGACCACATAGCTTGGGGGAGGAAGTCATGACCACATAGACTGGGGGAGGAAGTCATGACCACATAGCCTGAGGGAGGAAGTCATGAGCACATAGCCTGGGGGAGGAAGTCATGACCACATAGCCTGAGGGAGGAAGTCATGACCACATAGCCTGGGGGAGGAAGTCATGACCACATAGCCTGGGGGAGGAAGTCATGACCACATAGCCTGGGGGAGGAAGTCATAACCACATAGCCTGAGGGAGGAAGTCATGACCACATAGCCTGGGGGAGGAAGTCATGCCCACATAGCCTGGGGGAGGAAGTCATAACCACATAGCCTGGGGGAGGAAGTCATGCCCACATAGCCTGGGGGAGGAAGTCATGACCACATAGCCTGGGGGAGGAAGTCATGACCACATAGCCTGGGGAAGGAAGTCATGACCACATAGCCCGAGCAAGAAGTCACCATGACCACATAACCAGTTGTGTGTTATTACCATGATTCACTTGCTTCAGTTTTCACAACTTCCAAGTGTTGTATCAACTCTTTCGCGTTGAATTTCATATTGACGTGAGTGTACAACTTTCTTGAGAACTCCTCCGGCGCATCTCCAGCTCTCTCATGCTATTCAACGAACAAGTATAATTATTGAAGCCAAGTGTTGTATTGACCCAAGCGAGAGTGTTGCAAGGAACGTTACAATATCAACATTGTATTCAACTCACCGTCACCCGATCGCTTAAACTTCGTCTCAA
Source organism: Procambarus clarkii (assembly GCF_020424385.1). Taxonomy (NCBI): domain Eukaryota; kingdom Metazoa; phylum Arthropoda; class Malacostraca; order Decapoda; family Cambaridae; genus Procambarus; species Procambarus clarkii. The sequence continues at coordinate 2,035,488 of NC_059602.1, forward strand.
GTCTCAAGTCCCAATGTCTCAAGACTCAATGTCTCAAGTCTCAATGTCTCAAGACTCAATGTCTCAAGTCTCAATGTCTCAAGTCTCAATGTCTCAAGACTCAATGTCTCAAGACTCAATGTCTCAAGTCTCAATGTCTCAAGTCTCAATGTCTCAAGACTCAATGTCTCAAGTCTCAATGTCTCAAGTCTCAATGTCTCAAGACTCAATGTCTCAAGACTCAATGTCTCAAGTCTCAATGTCTCAAGACTCAATGTCTCAAGTCTCAATGTCTCAAGACTCAATGTCTCAAGACTCAATGTCTCAAGACTCAATGTCTCAAGTCTCAATGTCTCAAGACTCAATGTCTCAAGACTCAATGTCTCAAGTCTCAATGTCTCAAGACTCAATGTCTCAAGTCTCAATGTCTCAAGACTCAATGTCTCAAGACTCAATGTCTCAAGTCTCAATGTCTCAAGACTCAATGTCTCAAGATTCTATGTCTCAAGACTCAATGTCTCAAGACTCAATGTCTCAAGACTCAATGTCTCAAGACTCAATGTCTCAAGTCTCAATGTCTCAAGACTCAATGTCTCAAGACTCAATGTTTCAAGTCTCAATGTCTCAAGACTCAATGTCTCAAGACTCAATGTCTCAAGACTCAATGTCTCAAGACTCAATGTCTCAAGACTCAATGTCTCAAGACTCAATGTCTCAAGACTCAATGTCTCAAGACTCAATGTCTCAAGACTCAATGTCTCAAGACTCAATGTCTCAAGACTCAATGTCTCAAGACTCAATGTCTCAAGACTCAATGTCTCAAGTCTCAATGTCTCAAGACTCAATGTCTCAAGACTCAATGTCTCAAGACTCAATGTCTCAAGACTCAATGTCTCAAGTCTCAATGTCTCAAGACTCAATGTCTCAAGTCTCAATGTCTCAAGACTCAATGTCTCAAGACTCAATGTCTCAAGTCTCAATGTCTCAAGACTCAATGTCTCAAGACTCAATGTCTCAAGTCTCAATGTCTCAAGACTCAATGTCTCAAGTCTCAATGTCTCAAGACTCAATGTCTCAAGACTCAATGTCTCAAGTCTCAATGTCTCAAGTCTCAATGTCTTACCTAAATTTACAATGAGATCGACTCTTCTCCTCACATATTTCTCCTGGATTTTGAAGTTTTATATTCCGGCCGTTGTGTGGGGCTGTGTTTGTGTGGAGGAATGTGTAGGCGTGAAGGGAGGGGAACTATCAGGGAGAAAGCACCAAGCCATTATGACTATATAGCACCGGCTTGGGATGGGACAGGGGAAAGGATTGGTGCCCAACTACTTGGACGGTCGGGGATTGAAACGCCGACCTGCATGAAGCGAGACCGTCGCTCTACCGTCCACCCCAAGTGGTTTGGGCATGTGGGTGTGTTGCCGTAGCTCCCAAAGGTCGACAATTGTGTTAGTTCAGAGTTAGTTTCTTATTCAGTTTAACGGCGATCTATGTGGACTGGTCGGTGCAGCCTCGCTGCTGGTAAGGTCTACATTAGATTTCTGATGATCGTAAAAGCCTCATTGTCCTCATGGTCCAGCTTCTTGTCCTCATGGTCCAGCTTCTTGTCCTCATGGTCCAGCTTCTTGTCCTCATGGTCCAGCTTCTTGTCCTCATGGTCCAGCTTCTTGTCCTCATGGACTAGCTTCTTGTCCTCATGGTCCAGCTTCGTGTCCTCATGGTCCAGCTTCTTGTCCTCATGGTTCAGCTTCTTGTCCTCATGGACCAGCTTCTTGTCCTCATGGTCCAGCTTCTTGTCCTCATGGTCCAGCTTCTTGTCCTCATGGTTCAGCTTCTTGTCCTCATGGTCCAGCTTCTTGTCCTCATGGTCCAGCTTCTTGTCCTCATGGACTAGCTTCTTGTCCTCATGGTCCAGCTTCTTGTCCTCATGGTCCAGCTTCTTGTCCTCATGGTCCAGCTTCTTGTCCTCATGGACCAGCTTCTTGTCCTCAGGGTCCAGCTTCTTGTCCTCATGGTCCAGCTTCTTGTCCTCATGGTCCAGCTTCTTGTCCTCATGGTCCAGCTTCTTGTCCTCATGGACCAGCTTCTTGTCCTCATGGTCCAGCTTCTTGTCCTCATGGACCAGCTTCTTGTCCTCATGGTCCAGCTTCTTGTCCTCAGGGTCCAGCTTCTTGTCCTCATGGTCCAGCTTCTTGTCCTCATGGACCAGCTTCTTGTCCTCATGGTCCAGCTTCTTGTCCTCATGGACCAGCTTCTTGTCCTCATGGTCCAGCTTCTTGTCCTCATGGACCAGCTTCTTGTCCTCATGGTCCAGCTTCTTGTCCTCATGGACCAGCTTCTTGTCCTCATGGTCCAGCTTCTTGTCCTCATATGTCTGTCAAGTGGTACATAGTCATACTGGCTTAACGGCTTCTCTTAATTACCTTCTCTTATCCAGTTTAAGTTGGCCTCCAAGACATTACCTCAGCTTGGTCTATATGCTGATTGGGTTAATATACAGATGCTTAGAACTTACGTACATTTATTTGGGTATATTTTTATATCAAACCTTAAGTATTATTTGTTATTTAAGACACCTTGTGGTTACCTTGTGTTACCTTGTGTTGGTTTCGGGACTTAGCATCCCCGTGGCCCGGTCATCGACCAGGCCTCCTCGTTGCTGGACTGGTCCAGCAACGAGGAGGTGTGCAGAAGGTCGTGGTGGTGACTGTTGGACGCGGCCCCTCCAGCTGGTCTCTCATTTTATATGTTGTCATTGTCTGCTAAATTCTGGGTGGACGTTCCTGTCTGGGGTTCCCAGTGTGTCGCAGCGTCCTCCATCCTCCTTCAGCTGTCTTAGGTTCCCACTATGTCTTCCATTGTTTGAGTTGTATCAACACGGGAGTTGTATCAACACGGGAGTTGTATCAACACGGTGGACTATCCTCGTGCTATGACCTATTCCTGCTGCTCCCTAAATGGTGTTCAGGCTGGCCTTGTCTTCTTACTCCTGTCTAGGTCTCGTGATGATGGTTGAGGGGCTGTGTATAACCATTACCACTATACCGTTGCCTAACATCGTTACCATCCATGTTATGAAATCTATGAATCCATTTCTGATTATAGCATTAATTCAAAGTGCGACACTTTGTTATTACAAAGTGTCACTACTCTAGCGTCTCCTGTTTTACGCCTTCCTTGTGATGTGTTATTCCAATGCGACCGTTTCATTATAATTTATTTCAACACTTGTTGTGTGACAACTTCAGGGGTCTACTTCCCCAATACTTTCCTTGGCTTCTCTCCCATTGTCTCACATCCTGAGGCTTGTCTTTCAAGTGGTGTTTCCTGTACTTACCTCACAGTGTCTGTGGGGGAGTGACGGTCATGCCCCGCAGACAAAGCCTTGTTGTATGTGTTACATTACACATTAGCTGTTTTGACGTTCAAATTCTGTGTCGAATCAGGCTTTAAGTTGTGGACCGAGGTGGCTTCCAGAATATCTTCTTTCTGTGCATTCTACCTGTACGGTAGGCGAATATTTCATTATATTCCTTCAGCTCCTTTGCGTTTCCAACTTCCACTTCTTGTCTTACTTTCTCTTAACTAGAGAAGGCTTTCCTTGTCCACTTTATCTTTTCATCAACTTGTAAGTTGCGTTCATATCTCCTCCACCCTCTAGGGTTGTAAGATATAGTTCCACTCGCCTATTCTCGTAGTTTAACCCTCTTAGCTCTGGTACCAGTCATGGTATACACCATTGTACTTTTTCCCACTTTGCCTTTATACTTCACGCGGTGCGTATTCCATGCAGGTGCTGCATATTCCAGTATTAGTTTAACAAATGTTATGAAAATTACCTTTTGAAAAGTCCTGATTTAGGCTTCCCATCGATGATTTTACATTTGCCAGCGTCTCGTATGCTGCCGATGTTATCCTGTTTGTGTGTGCCTCTGGTGTGGGAATTATATGCACTCCTAGATCCTAGTCTCTTTCTCACTCCTGTAGCTTTCCAATTCTCTGTATGGTATAAATGCCTTCTGGTTTCCTCTCTCACTTCCCCATCCTCATTACCTTACATTTGTTGGGATTGATTTCCAACAAGCATCTGTTTGACCATGCCTGGGGGTGTGTCTATGTTCTCACTTCCTGCGGTCAACCTCTGTTTCTGCATGCCTCATCAGCGTTGCGCCATCTGTAACCCTCGACATGTATGAGTTCACTCCCTCGGGTAGGTCAGTCACGTAAATTAGGAACAGCAGAGGCCCCAGGACAGAGCCTTGTGGGACCCCGCGTGTTGCCTTCCTCCAGCTCGTAACTTTCTCTCTGTGACTCTTGCTGTCCTTCATGTACTCCTTTATCCAGTTCAGTATTTTCCCAGTTATTCCTGCCTGCCTCTCCATCGTGTTCTGTGGCACTAGTTCCCTTGGCTTGGTGGTAGAAGGGAGTAGCGTCTTGTGGTTGAACTAGGCGGGTTGAGAGTGTTATAACGGGGGGAGATGGGGAAAGAGAGAGAGAGAAAGGGGAAGCAAAGAGGGAGAAGAGGGAAGGAAAGAGGGAGAAGAGGGAAGGAAAGAGGGAGATAATACAGGAGAGTTGTTACTGGAGTGAGAGGCAGTGTGTAGAGGAGGGTGGGGGAGGAGTGGTTACTGTGGGGGGAAGATAAAGGCGACCCTTGGCGTGGGAGTATTGAGAATAGGAAGGTGGGGGCTGGGGTAGTGTTGTGGTGGGGGAGGTGGGAGGGAGCTCCCCCTCGCGGCGAGTGGCACTTGAAGAGCACGGAACGCTAGGAGAGGGAGGGGTCGTGTGGTGGAGTAGGGAGGGGTCGTGTGGTGGAGTAGGGAGGGGTCGTGTGGTGGAGTAGGGATGGGTCGTGTGGTGGAGTAGGAGGGGTCGTGTGGTAGAGTAGGAGGGGTCGTGTGGTGGAGTAGGGATGGGTCGTGTGGTGGAGTAGGAGGGGTCGTGTGGTAGAGTAGGAGGGGTCGTGTGGTGGAGTAGGGATGGGTCGTGTGGTGGAGTAGGAGGGGTCGTGTGGTGGAGTAGGGGGGGTCACAGGGAGACAGGGTGACACAGGGGGGGTATTAGGTGATAGGAGACTCTTCCAAACTTTCTGTCCCGCCCGGGAGTCGAACCCAGAAGTCTAGATTGTGAGTCGAGAACGAACCCGAGTGTACTGCCCACACTAAATATTCTTTCTGTAAGGAGAAAATTGGTGTGTCAGTTGGCGAGGACTCCGGAGCCCTTCACACTGTGGCAAGATGTTTGTCGCAATGCAGACGTCGTAGACCTGAGTGGGGTGTGTGGGGGGGGGGGGGGGTCGGGGGAGGCGCCTTACCCACGAAGCGGAAGGAGTAGGGAGGGGCTCACTCCCACCCACCGGGAGGAGGGGCGGGGCTTGCCCCACACCCTCATGTAGTCACCACTGAGCACCACAAGTGCTGACAGTGTCAGTACTCACCACTGTCAGCTACAGGTGACGTCAGCGGACACGGTGTACCTGCACCATCGGCCCACCTCCAACAGTTTCACTTCACTACTGATGTTTCAAGGCGGAAATTATAGTAATTGATTACTTGTTTACCATTTTTTAGCTTATATTAATACGTATGTTTACCAAGCAAATATGCTGTTATTATTTCATATAATTTATTGAGTTAATGTTAGTTTAAATCACATAATTACCTTTATAGACTAAGCTAAATGCACTAACCAAATATGGAATTAATTAATATCACTTGACGTCTGTCGTTCTTTCATATTACGGGTGACTTAAATGTTTTCATTTAAACTAAGTCAACACATTAACAAGCACACAATGTATCACATATAATAATACATATAACACTAATAACACTTGCTCTGTACATTATTTATTATTATTAACATCTTTATTGACAAAATTAATTACAATTTTGCCTAATCTGAGGATTTTGATAGGTCTTATTAAAGTGAGGATAATGCTGGTATACACTGTCACGCAGGACGGAGGGTCATACATAAGACAATAGGTCTAAACTGTAGGCTGAAGCATATATATATCATGGTTACAATCAATGTTTTAATGTATGGATACGTGAAAACAACTTTCTATTATGCATTGCCACACAAGGGCAGGGATGGGTTCATAAGTGATACAGCTTAGAAGTAATATAAATAAAAATTGTTCTTCATTCTTTAAAATGGACAAGCAAATTTTGGGTAAATTGTTAGGATGTCGTCCAGAACACCTGAGTCAATAAAATAGTTACACAGTTGGTGGTACAAGAGGCCAGGAGGTCTAAAGTCCTTTACGGTTTCACATTCATCAATATAGTGTTCTAGCTCTGTACATTGACCTAAATATAACACCACCTATGTGCCACGATGCTGACCTTTAACAGTGTTTACACACCTAGGGCCAATTATCATCGCCCGCAGACACGCTAAAATAATTGACAGTTAGAATGGAATGTAACTATCAGAGGTCTTACCACTGATAGTTCCATAGTCGTAACATATATAGTCGTAACTATATAGACGTAGCATATACATATATATACACGTAACGCAAAGCCATCACGACTATATAGCACTGGGAAGGGGTCAGGATAAGGATTTGGGATGGGACGGAGAAGGAATGGTGCCCCAACCTCTTGTGGACAGTCGGGGATTGAACGCCGACCTGCATGAAGCGAGGCCGTCGCTCTACCGTTCAGCCCAAGTGGTTGGGCTTACAGTTAGAATAAAGGCGTAGGTTTTGTGCATGTATTCCCAACAGCTGTATTTTGGTCCAGTAGGCTGTTGTTGGCTGTGAAGAACAACTGTCTTCACCAGAGTTGTGACAACTGGTATTGTGTGGCTGGTATTGTGTGGCTGGTATTGTGTGGCTGGTATTGTGTGGCTGGTATTGTGTGGCTGGTATTGTATGGCTGGTATTGTATGGCTGGTATTGTGTGGCTGGTATTGTGTGGCTGGTATTGTGTGGCTGGTATTGTATGGCTGGTATTGTGTGGCTGTTATTGTATGACTGGTATTGTATGGCTGGTATTGTGTGGCAGGTATTGTGTGGCTGTTATTGTATGACTGGTATTGTGTGCGTGTCCGCGTGCAATGCACCGAGGTATTTGTTGACAACTAAACTCTCCATCACGCGCGCATCACCGGACACTGTCTACTGACGGCGCGTCAGTAGACAGTTTGGCATTCGTCTCGCCAGGTTGTTCGTGACGTCAGCAGTGTTTCTCAACGTGAACATGAACCTAAACGTTCTCGTTTTGTAGGTCAGAGGTCGTGGAGGGGCGTCGATGTTTGTTAGTTGTGGTGTCGTCCGTGTGGGCCTTCTCCTCCGGTGTTATCAGGCCACACGTCAGCCCTGGTCTGCTGGTCTGCTGGTCTGCTGGTCTGCTGCCACTGCTTTGTCTGCGGTCATCGGTGGCGTCACCTACCTTGTGTTGGGTCTGGATATTATTGACCTTTACCGGCGGTGGTATTTACCGTGTGTGTGCTGGAGTGTTTCCCTGTGTACCTGACGGTGTATTATGTTGTATCCGTGTATATTTAGTATCCATGGTGTACCTGACGGTGTATTATGTTGTATCCGTGTATATTTAGTATCCATGGTGTACCTGACGGTGTATTATGTTGTATCCGTGTATATTTAGTATCCATGGTGTACCTGACGGTGTATTATGTTGTATCCGTGTATATTTAGTATCCATGGTGTACCTGACGGTGTATTATGTTGTATCCGTGTATATTTAGTATCCACGGAGATATTTTGTCTGGTGCCACGACTTTTGTCACATCCAGTTCCTGCAGTTGCTTCTAGACTTCTTCTGATGTCAACGTTATTTCAGTGAAGCTTTCCTGTGGGATTTCCCATTCCGTCTCGGGTCTCAGCTCTAGTGGCAAGTCAGGCTCCAGTTTGAATACTGCCTGAAAGCTTTTGTTTAAGTTCCTCACATACCACGTACCTCCTGAGGGGGCCTGACAGCTGGGTGGACAGCGCCTCGGATTCGTAGATCTGACGTTCCGGGTTCGATCCCCGGTGGAGGCGGAGACAAATGGGCAAAATGTCTCTTTCACCCCTGATGCCCCTGTTACATAGCAGTAAATAGATACCTGGGAATTAGAGAGCTGCTACGGCAACCTGTCCTCTTAAAAAGAACGTCCCTTTTGGCCGTTTGCCCGTATGGCGGAATTTGGACGTAATTTGAAAATGAAAAAAATATGAAAATAAATTTGGGATTTTTTTTCAACAACAGTAAGTTAAGGGTCCTCTGATAGGTTAGGTGGGCAGAAAATTCTCATAAAGTTTCAAAACGTTATGAAAAACGTTAATTTAAAGTGTCCTCTTATAGCCTCTGCGCGTACGCCGGACGACTCAAATAGAAAACGGAACAGAACGTCACTTTTGTGAGTCGATTTCATTTCAAATTACGTCCAAATTTAGCCATAGTGCGCGAGGACCGGGCCCCAGGGGACGCTAAGCCCCGAAATCATCTCAAGATACTCTCAGGATAACCTCCTTATCATTTTCCGTGTGTCTTTCCTCACTTTTGTGAAGTGTGATAACCTGCTCATTCACAGTCATCTTCCTCCTGATATGGCTATAGAACAATTTTGGTTGAAACTCAGCCATGTATGCAATGTCATTCTCGTACTGTTTCTCTGTCACTCTCCTGGTGTCTGTGTACTCATTTCTGGTCTCTTTGTATCCATTGTGATGTCCTTGTGTTCTGTGTACTTCTTCCAAGCCCTTGTGCTTCTTCTCTTCGCTTCCAGACACTCTGTTGAACCATAGGGTAATTTTTTTCTACCACAGACGTGGCCACACATTTACAATGCTAACCAGAATATATACATTTTCTTCTGTCCTCCATGGACAGGGTGAGATATCTGTTAAACATATAATTCAGTGATTTATTGAACAATCACAGAAGGTGATTGTAGTGATTTTAAAATGCTAAGCTAATCTACATAAATAAACAGATTTACGTCTGTATTGCTCATCTTGCTTCCCTTAACCCCCTAGTGGTGGTATAAATCTTTCTTCAGCTTCTTTGAGTTTGTCTGTTACGTAGTCCATCATGTCCTGTGCAGGCGATGAGTCACAATAACGTGTCTAAAGTATATTGACCTGACCACACACTAGAAGGTGAAAGGACGACGACGTTTCGGTCCGTCCTGGACCATTCTCAAGTCGATTGTGACTCGACTTCTCAAGTCGAGTCACAATCGACTTGAGAATGGTCCAGGACGGACCGAAACGTCGTCGTCCCTTCACCTTCTAGTGTGTGCTCTGGTCAACATCATGTCCTGTGTTTATTTTTCTCTGAGGTCTCTACCCCATCCCATCCGGAATTGTCTGACCTTCTGGTATCTCTTCTCCTGCATGCTGGCCTTCCAGTCACCCGCTTCTTACATCTTGTATCAACCAGGTATCAACCAGGTATCAACCAGATTGTTATAGTCTTCATTGTCACTTTATATTCAATGGTTAAAAGATTGGTCACTGGCTCGTAATGGCATTTCATAGTCAATGTTTTCACTGTCCATTTTATTCTGTGTGAAGACCGGATCTTGCCTAGCTGGCGACCAACTAGCTAGGCAAGATCTTGTGTGTGTGTACTCACCTAGTTGTACTCATCTAGTTGTGCTTGCGAGGGTTTAGCTCTGGCTCTTTGGTCCCGCCTTTCAATCTGTCAATTAACTGGTGTACAGGTTCCTGAGCCTATTGGGCTCTTTCATATCTACACTTGAAACTGTGTATGGAGTCAGCCTCCACCACATCACTGCTTATGCATTCCATCTGTTAACTACCTTGAACACAGAGTGGGCGAGTGGGTGCGTCCACTCAAGTACTAACTTTACTGTGTTCATATTCCTACCAATTTGTATAATAATGACATTACTATTTTTATGATGAATATTGTGTTTCGACAGCTGTCATGAACACTTGCGATCAAAAATAATAATAATAACAGTATTATTTCAGTTATAACCTAATTCCAAGTTTATATACGATGACAGAAATGACGCGAGTGGGGAGAGGCAGAGTGAGAGCCGTGAGTGATGGGGGAGGCTGAGAGTGGGTACATGTGCCAGACCTGGAGGCTCTATTCAGAAGCACCTTCCCCGTGCACTCGGGGGCACCACACTGGTACACTTAGAGTGCACCTCTCCAACACATCTGAGAGGTCTTGAGTACACACCCATCTGGGTGGTGGTCGGGCCGCCCCTGACATGTGGGTGGTTGTCGGGCCGCCCCTGACATCTGGGTGGTGGTCGGGCCACCCCGGACATGTGGGTGGTGGTCGGGCCGCCCTAGACATCTGGGTGGTGGTCGGGCCGCCCTAGACATCTGGGTGGTGGTCGGGCCGCCCCTGACATCTGGGTGGTGGTCGGGCCGCCCCAGACATCTGGGTGGTGGTCGGGCCGCCCCAGACATCTGGGTGGTGGTCGGGCCGCCCTAGACATCTGGGTGGTGGTCGGGCCGCCCCAGACATGTGGGTGGTGGTCGGGCCGCCCCAGACATCTGGGTGGTGGTCGGGCCGCCCCAGACATGTGGGTGATGGTCGGGCCGCCCCTGACATCTGGGTGGTGGTCGGGCCGCCCCTGACATCTGGGTGGTGGTCGGGCCGCCCCTGACATCTGGGTGGTGGTCGGGCCGCCCCTGACATCTGGGTGGTGGTCGGGCCGCCCCTGACATCTGGGTGGTGGTCGGGCCGCCCTAGACATCTGGGTGGTGGTCGGGCCGCCCCTGACATCTGGGTGGTGGTCGGGCCGCCCCAGACATCTTTGTGGTGGTCGGGCCGCCCCAGACATCTGGGTGGTGGTCGGGCCGCCCCTGATATCTTTGTGGTGGTCGGGCCGCCCCAGACATCTGGGTGGTGGTCGGGCCGCCCCAGACATGTGGGTGGTGGTCGGGCCGTCCCTGACATGTGGGTGGTGGTCGGGCCGCCCCAGACATCTGGGTGGTGGTCGGGCCGCCCCTGACATCTGGGTGGTGGTCGGGCCGCCCTAGACATCTGGGTGGTGGTCGGGCCGCCCCTGACATCTGGGAGGTGGTCGGGCCGCCCCAGACATCTGGGTGGTGGTCGGGCCGCCCCAGACATCTTTGTGGTGGTCGGGCCGCCCCTGACATCTGGGTGGTGGTCGGGCCGCCCCAGACATGTGGGTGGTGGTCGGGCCGCCCCAGACATCTGGTGTTTGCACGGGACGCATGCATGCTGTATGGCTCAGCATCCTGCTCAGTGTTGGGTGGACGCTGCCGCCCCCGCTGGCGTCATTAACAGTTTGGTGGGACAGTGAAGCGGGTCGCTGGGGCTCACCAACCTTCTTATATCATTATATTTCAATCAAACATGAATGTCAATAATGATAGTGTCATTACTGGCTCCTGTGCACCACCACAGAGAACATGTAGTCAACATTCGTTCAAGGACGAATTGTTATTTTCCCGCGCAAGTTTTGGCTCGATACTAACTTCCATAAAGTATTTCTCGCACAAGCAAAAAGTTGTGTAAAGTTAAATGACTTAAGTCTCGCCCACGAACTTTTCTGTTCAGATAATTTTCCCCGGGTTTTGTTCTTCAATAAAAAAGTAGTAAAGAAGTGGATGAACTTCAGTGATGTTATTATAAGAGAAGGCAGCGAGTGTGTGAGGTTGTCTGACGATGGTTTCATGGCTCAATGTTCCCGCGGCCCGGTCCTCGACTCGGCCTATATAAGGAGCTTATCTGACACTAATCTCCTTAGCATATATATTTTACAAATAATATTGGCCTTGCTGGACTAGGTCAGGATCAGCGGTCTCGTGCTACTGGTCTCGTGCTACTGGTCTCGCGCTCCTGGTCTCGCGCTCCTGGTCTCGTGCTACTGGTCTCGTACTCCTGGTCTCGCGCTCCTGGTCTCGTGCTCCTGGTCTCGTGCTACTGGTCTCGCACTCCTGGTCTCGTGCTCCTGGTCTCATGCTACTGGTCTCGTGCTACTGGTCTCGTGCTATTGGTCTCGTGCTCCTGGTCTCGTGCTACTGGTCTCGTACTCCTGGTCTCGTGCTACTGGTCTCGTGCTCCTGGTCTCGTGCTACTGGTCTCGTACTCCTGGTCTCGTGCTCCTGGTCTCGTGCTCCTGGTCTCATGCTAATGGTCTCATGCTCCTGGTCTCGTGCTCCTGGTCTCGTGCTCCTGGTCTCGTGCTCCTGGTCTCGTACTCCTGGTCTCATGCTCCTGGTCTCGTGCTCCTGGTCTCGTGCTCCTGGTCTCGTACTCCTGGTCTCATGCTACTGGTCTCGTGATCCTGGTCTCGTGCTCCTGGTCTCGTACTCCTGGTCTCGTGCTCCTGGTCTCGTGCTCCTGGTCTCGTACTCCTGGTCTCGTGCTCCTGGTCTCGTGTTCCTGGTCTCGTGCTCCTGGTCTCGTGCTCCTGGTCTCGTGCTACTGGTCTCGTGTTCCTGGTCTCGTGCTACTGGTCTCGTGCTCCTGGTCTCATGCTCCTGGTCTCGTGCTCCTGGTCTCGTGCTCCTGGTCTCGTGCTACTGGTCTCGTGCTACTGGTCTCGTGTTCCTGGTCTCGTGCTACTGGTCTCGTGCTCCTGGTCTCGTGCTCCAGGTCTCGTGCTCCTGGTCTCGTGCTACTGGTCTCATGCTCCTGGTCTCGTGCTCCTGGTCTCGTGCTCCAGGTCTCGTGCTCCTGGTCTCGTGCTCCTGGTCTCGTGCTCCTGGTCTCGTGCTTCTGGTCTCGTGCTCCAGGTCTCGTGCTACTGGTCTCGTGCTCCTGGCAGTAAAACACCATTTCTGTGAGTGTGACTGACTGGTTACTCCATGTGTGTGGTGACTGTGTGTGTTACAAGTGTGACACAACACTACATAGACCACATGGATGGATACCCGGCGGTGCCCGGGAGTCTCTCCCCCCCCCACCCCCTATTCCACCCCTCTTCCCTCATCTTACCCTTGATCCCCTAGTCCCCCACCCCCTTGGTGCCCCCCCTCGTCCTCCCCCCACCCCCCCCCCCCCCCCACTCCCCAGTGTCCCCATGCCCATTTTCTTTACTGTCTTGAAAAGTTCTTGGGGCCCCTCACAATCTTTTGGGGCCCCTCACAACCTCTTGGGGCCCCTCACAACCTCTTGGGGCCCCTCACAACCTCTTGGGGCCCCTCACAACCTCTTGGGGCCCCTCACAACCTCTTGGGGCCCCTCACAACCTCTTGGGGCCCCTCACAACCTCTTGGGGCCCCTCACAACCTCTTGGGGCCCCTCACAACCTCTTGGGGCCCTCACAACCAATATTTCACACTGGTCTCCATGAAAATCTGAAAATCCCTCCCCTGCCCAAGCAGCCTATGTTGGTCACGAACCCCACACCGTTCACCCCGCACCGTTCACCCCGCGGATGTGGATGAGAGTACCGCAAG